>JAEBDU010013105.1:78042-167111 GCA_016802625.1 Heliconius numata
TGTATTTATTGCATTATTTATTGAAAGAAATATTGGAGGCCGTCGTGATCCAGGGGCAGAAAGATGTGACTGTAGTCAACGGTAGTCTATAGGTAGGGGACTTCAGTACCTGTTTTAGCGATTTTCAGTTGTTCAGCAGATATTCGGAATTTTGGTAATACAGTCCCACTGTTGGGTCTGCGGTCGTGTTTTTTTCTTCAAAATAGCCAAGAAATATGCGTTTTATATCAATATATTATAACTATCGGTGTATACATCTTGGAAATAACATCAATATAAAAATAGTTTTTTTTTAAGAAATAATTTCCAAAACTAATGATACATGTGTTAAATAATCTCTGAAAGTTTCATAAGGTTACGTTAATGGCAACTTGTTAAAAAATGCACTTGAATGGTGAAACAGTAAATAATTGTTATTCTCATTATGAGATTTATAATTGACTATTTTTAAATAGATTTCTTTAGTAGTTTTATCGAAGTATTTATCGAAGTGATTGCATTTTTACTATAGTCAAACATTATAAAGTTATCCTAGCACAGATGTTAAATTTCAGAGGTTGTACAAGTAATATTAGGAGTTGGAAAAAAAAACTGTATTTAGTATTTAAACGTGAAAATAATAAATGTGAAAAGTTGACACCTTTTGATTTTTATGTTATCTGCCTATGTAGATTAATATAATTTTTTAATCTGAAACTATTATTCGTTTCTTAAGTTCTTCTTTTTAATATAAAACAAGGAAAACAGTGATATACATTTGTATTTTGTATTTATTTCACTATTGTTGTTGATCTACCGAATTTTGTATTAAAAGTATACAGAGTACTAAGATGGTATAATGAAGTCTATAACTTTGCCAATGCCATGTGCGACAGCTTCTCTGCCAACGAACCAAAATCCACGTACTAAACCTCCTAAAAATCCCCTTTTTTCGAAAGCTTGCTGTTTTTTCTTGAAACTCCATTGGTTTTCTTCAAGTTGATTCCTTATTTTTTCATAACTCTCATATTTAACGGAATTCTTACTTTTTTTATTGGAACTGCGAATACTTTTAAAAAGCTCAACTCCTGACTCGCTATCAGATATGTCTTTTGATTCTGGAAAATTATGAAATCTTTCTTCGTTTTCAAAACTTCTCAACTTTACGCTCTCGTCATTATATAATTCATCGTCTTGGCCTTGTAAGTTCCAGGCTATGCTTTTCTGCAATTTTTCTGGTGGATTTCGAATATCTTCATTTACACTTTCGTCTTCTGTACTTTGAAAATTATACATTCTTTCTAGATAACTTCGGTAAGCCTTAGGATTAACAAACCGTAAGTTCTCCCCACGTTCTAATATAGCTATAGCTTTTTTAGGAAAACAAACGATACCTCCGCTTATATCTGGATGACATTCGGTATTAATAGACAATTGTACTGAATTTTGAGTGACCAAAGCTAGAACTATTATCAACTTACACAAATATAATAGCATTGTTATGAAATCTACTAAAATTGTATATTTTTTAACTTTTTTTTTAAGAAGCTTATCTTAGGAAATTTCAAATGAATTTAATACTACTAAATTTAAAAAAAGTTTATAAATGCTCACTGATTATGGCTAATTTCATTATAAAGTGTGGAATTGAGCATGCGTGAAGTTATTAAAAAATGATGTGTTACTACGAAAATGATTGATTTTTCGTTAGTTTTTTACATATTGTTAGATTTGTTGAGATCCAAAGGCTGCTAATCAATTATTTAAAACATGAAATGTATTTGTCCGCTAAGCTATCGCCCTCAACGTTAGACAATGTTTAATGACTTAATGACTGAATGATTTGATCATGCCGAAAGATTGGACCTAATTCGGACGTAGCGTGACGTAAGCTTTATTCGTGTTGCAGAAAGAAATATAAATAAAGTTAAAGAAATATATAATACAATGTTTTTTTTTCATATATTAAGACAAAGCTTATGATACAGTATAACCCATCAACTTGAAATATTAAACTATATTGGATTAGATAAGAAAAATATCCGCATTATACAAAAGAGGCCAAGGAAAGGAATTTGATGATATCAACATTAAGAGGGTCGAAAAATCTATGATTGTATCGCCCATTCTTTTTATAATGCCTGCCTCATGATCAAGACTTTCGAAGACTTGAACTCAGAGGTCGATTTGCAAGAAATCGTTAATTAAGTTAACGAAAACTGGGTTGAGGCGAGAGTAAAGCTTTAGGTTTAGTAGCAAAAACTTCAAAGAGTATTGGCATATCAAAATAAATTCTTAGTAATCTCCACAGAAAAACTTAAAAAAAAAGAAAGAAAACTCTCTCGAACTTTTGTTTCATCCCTCCGTTAGATGTATGCAATTTTACCACAAACCATTTTATTCCTCAAAATCATACTGCACCATTTGTTAGCATGCCATAAAGTATTAAAATATTTTATAATTATTTAGCCTGGCTATAAATATGGTTTCAATTAAAAATAAACAAAATATTACTTTCGATCATCGAATCAGCAATCTCAACAATCAACACTGTCTCAAGAACTCATAAATTCAAGTCAAGTTTTAAGTTTAAGAACTTTTCGTATGTTGGTGAATTTATGATTTTTTTTAATATTAAACATACATTTTTGTTTTTTTGTTTTTATTTTATAAGACATTTTTTAGTGTAAGTACATAGAAATTCTTTTTCCCCTACAAAGACTCTTTTACTCCCTTGATATTGTTTATGTTCTTGCTTAAATAATTTAAGCGTTTAAAATATTACCTTTATTAAAAATTTCAATACTAATAAATTATTGATTAAAACACGCTTGTGTCCCTGTGCCACGAGGGCCTCAATATTGAACTAATAAAGAGAATTGAACGTAGAAATGAACATGTTCTTTAAATTAAACATATAGTAACTTTGCAGTTGCAAAAGAATTATAATTGAGAATACTGTCTTCTTCTAAATTTAAGATACTTTTTTGTATGGAAGGATAGGATAGATAAATATATACATTTCTTATTTTGTAATTATTGTAATATATTTGTAGTAATATCAAATGGGTAATTTAGTTTTTTTCTATAAGTTTGCCAATGCCAGCCTTTAATGCTGTTCTACCAACAACGTTTAATAAATCTTCTTCAAATTCGTTTCTTTTATTAGGTTTCATAAAATTCCATTGATTCTTCTCAAGTCGGCTCCTTATATTTTCATAACTCTCATATTTAACTGAGTCTTTATTTTTTGTGTGGATATCGCGAAGATATTTAAAAGGCTGAAATTCTGATTGACTATCAGAAATGTCTGTTGATTGAGGAAAATTACGTTCGCTTTCACGACTTTTATAGCTTACGTTTTCTTCGTTGTCAGATTTATCCACTGCGAATGACACATCCCTTCGATTTTCGGAACTTTTAAATCTGACGCTCTTGTGATTATGAAATTTATCGTCTTGGTCTTGAAAATTGCGAAAATATTTAGCTCTTAATTCGTCTAAGGTCTTAAAATTATTATTTTCTTCTGGTACATTCCGATTACCTTCACTTTCGTTTTCTTCTGTGCTTAAAGAATCATGCGTCTTTTCTGGAAAGTTTCGAAAAGCCTTAGAATTACCAAAATGTAAATTCTCCCCACTTTCAGATATTCCTCTAGTTATTTTGTATTCGGTATTGATAAATTGTGGTGACTTTTGAACGGCCAGGGTTAGAACTATCAACAAAATGCAGAAATATAAATGTTTATAATTAAACTCGTATTTCTATGAAGTTTTCATATAACTTATAATTATAATTAAAAACATGCAGTGATTACGTGGAATAACCCGTGAAAAGCATTCGACATTTAATTTTTGGGCTAAATATCAGGATGACCTGCCAAAATCGGCACGTCTGGAAACGCTGCTCCAGACCCTAGGCTATTACCATACAAAAATCTATTTCCTGTCCTGTTTGCCGTGTAGTTTGATTGGAGAACAAACGAATATTGTTTTTTTATCTTTCATGTACAAAATTGACATGTCTATCCTTTTATTCTATATAGAGATTAGATTTTTTTATTTATAATATGTCGTAAGTACATTGTAACTCTGAAATGAATTCTTTAAAATTAATTGTTGTAATATTAAATCAGAAATTATATACTTAAGCACTCACCAACTATTGTTAAAAATATAACCATTTTTATGACCATTTTATATGCTTAATATTTTTAATTAATGTGCGTGGTGATTTTGAAGAACTATTCATTTTCTGAATTACTGAAAGAGTTCTCAGCATAAAATTAGTTTAATTTTAAATTAGCTAATCCGAGTGTTGCTAAGAATTAATTACGAGAAACATTGTGAAATACATACACGCGATAGGAACTATAAAACATTCATAAACTTATAAGATTTATACTATTTAGGAAACTTAACTTAAACTTAATAAAGCTTCACGCGGTATCCTTAGCGAGATAGTCAGAGACAACGGAGCGTCAAACTCTACATACCTCTTTTGCCTCGTCGACTGTCATCATACATGTCCTCTGGGGGGTCGTCAAGCTTTTTACGTGACCTTCCCCCGTATCGCTGATACTGCGTTTTCGACGATCAACCGAGGTCTCCCCCTACCTCTTTTATCGTTCACTTTTCCATCATAAATCTTTTTAGCCATTCTTTCATCACTCATTCGTTCCAAGTGCCCAACCCAGCTGATCACGTTCTTTCTCATTCTCACCGTGACATCCTCGCTAGTATCTCGTTAGTATCTCGCTAATAAAAAGATACATAGTCGCCATTCTATGTATCTTTTTATTGCGGATTCGATCAGCTAAGCTGACTATGCGTGTCTTACTCCATATCGCACCTCCACGATATTCATCTTTCTTTTATTGTTCTGTAATACCTTCGTTTCGCTGCCGTATAACAGTACCAACAGTGCATTGTGTTCAGCCAAAGATACTTCTATACTGACGTTTCGCCATCTTATCAATGCAGCTAAGGCGCCGTTAACCCTGTTACCAGCAGCAATACGCCTTTCCGCAATCAACTCGTATCTTCCAACTCTACTGAACATACTTCCCAAATATACAACTTCGTTCACTTGTTTTTATATCTTACCATTTACACTGATCTTGCATTCCGTCCTTTCTTTATTTCTTTAAATACCAGAACTTTTACCTTATTAGCATTCAGGCTTAGATCATTATTTTTACATCCTTCTTTCATAATGGTAACTAATAACTGCAACTCGCCATCTAATTATCCTGCGACTCGCACTCTGATGAGGTTTTTAGAAAACAATAAAATATATTTAAGACTTTGGAAAATTATTTTTTTTTATCTCCAAGCAGCTCATTAATCGGCCATTCGCTTAACATAAAAAAATAAACTATATTGCAGAAAAATTAGAAGGTTAAGTTTTAACTTTAAGGGACTGCTGCTTTAAAAAGAAAATTCATAATTCTAGCATAACATTAACGTCTTAAAACTAATTGTTTATTACGTCACAGCTATAGGGAATATTTTCAAACAAATTTACAGCTTATACGAGAGGATAATATATATTGAAATCAGTTTTAGTTGCATTTCCCAAAATTAAAAACGGAATTACGGAAGAATAAAGTGTGGTAAACTTTGTGGCACGCAATTCAACTTTAGAACCGGACTTGGCACGAGGTAGGAGACAACAAGACGTTTCTCTTTGTTTAATTAATTTTAAAAAAGCTTTTGATAGAGTACAAATAATAAAGTACAAAGAAAGAAAAGAAAGAAGAAAAAAAGATTTGTACATTATACAAATCGTCGTTAAGAGAGTAGTTCGATAGGTCTATGTTGTTTCGCTTATTCTCTACATCATCTACTCCGAAAAGATCATAGCCAAGACTCTCGAAGACTATCAAAAGTAAAATGATGAACAACTTGAGGTAAACCGTAAGGATTAAAGTCGCTTATAGTTCCTTTGGGAAAATAACTTACTATGCAACAAAAACTTCTCCAATCTGGCCTATTTTTCTATAGGGATGTAAAAAAAGAGCATTTATATATACGGTTAGATTTCTTAAACTCATTTGACCTCTAATGCGGGAGTAATGCGTCAGGTTGACCAAAACCCCAAGCTTTTATAATCCGTCAAACCACTTAAATTTGCAAATTTGGGACATGTTTGCAGAGTTACTCTTGGAAATCATAAGATGGAAACAGTGGCGTACCGAGCATAACTCGGGCCCGGGGTAAAATAATTTTACAGCGCCCCCCAGGCGATTACTATATAATTACATATGTATGTTGAAATAATTTTGCGGACTATTTGGCGCCCCATTATGAGCGCCTGGGGCATGATGTCTCCCCCTTGCCCGCCTCCTCACTACGCCACTAGACGGAAGTTTTAAAAAAAAAAACATAACATATATAGAAATGAAAAGCCCCGTAGATATACTTTATCTTGTATTAATATTTTTAAAAGAATATTATATATGTGAAGTTGATTGCTAACCATCTCTGCTTGGAGGTGAGCTTAAGAAGATAAAGAAACTTAAAAGAAATACAAATGCATGATGATTCTTTTACGCTATCATTCAAATTTTGCTACTACAATGAATTGAATTCAACGAAGGCGGGGCCACGAGTAAAATTTAGAAAAAGTTTGCTTTCTACCTAGAAAGCAAAGTTATAAAACACATTCCAAAAGCGAACAAATATACTAAATACAAAACAATAAATATACAGTTAAAGAGAATTAAATATATACATCTTTTATTTTTAATTTATTGTATTAGTTTTGTAGTAGTATCAAATTAGATCATTAGTTAAAAATTTTGTCTATAAGCTGGCCAACGCCAAGTTCAATTGCTATCTGGCCAACACCCTTTGCTAAAGCTCCTAAAAACCTTTTTTCTGTTTTAAGTGGCATCATATGCCATTTGCTTTTGTCAAGTTGATCCCTTATATGTTCATAACTGTCATATTTAACTGAGTTTCTATTTTTATTGAGGGAATTCCGAAGAATATATAAAGCTTCAGATTTTGATTTGCTGTCAGATGTTTCTGAAAAATCGGAAAAAAGACTGAGGCTTTGAGGACTATAGCTTTCGTCTTCTTCATTCTCATCTGAAAACCTTCGGTTTTCAGAACTATCTAACTCTCTCCCGTCATTATAAAGTTCATAATTTTGATCTTGAAAATTCCGAAGATATTCAGTTCTTACTTCTCCAATGGTTTGCGAATTATCATTTTTTTCTGGAAAATTTTGAATACCTTCATAATTGGCAATGACGTCTTCTGTACTTAAAGATTCATGCGTCCTTTCTGGATTGTTTAAAAAAGCTTTACGATTACTAAAACGTAAATTATCCCTGCTCTCAGATTTGTCCATAGCTTCTTTACGAGGACAAATGATACCTCTACTGATATCTGGATGACATTCCGGATTAACAGACTCTTGTAGTGAATTTTGAGTGACCAAAACTAAAACTGTTAGCAAAGAAAATATTAGTGTTATAAAATCTACTGAAATTGTACAGCATATTATATACTCGTCTACACTGACGCTTTTATTAAGATCAGCATCTTTTAAAATGCGTCAAAGTAGATTAATATCATTTAAGCCCCACTTTTTGCCGGATTATGTACGGAATTGTATGTAAAAATAAAGGGAATAAATTATAGTTATATTTTTGTATTAAATAAACTTTATATAATTAAATGAAATGCTTACCGATTATTCCTATTGGTATATCCATTTTTATGAGAATTTAGTTTATGTTCTTAGTATTTTTAATTAATATGTAAAAGTAGTGAGGAATTATTCGAATAATTTACTGAAATGTTCAATTATAATTCATTCATTGCCTATATGTCGAATTAACTTATCCAAGCGATACCACAAAATTCATTAATTAAAACATTACAACAAATATAAGTACGTACATTTAATAAGAAAAAGAAAAAAAAGTGTTTATAAGGTTAGATTATAAGGCATAAAAGATTTTTAAAAAAAAGTATTAAATGTTTAATATTTTATCAATCTAGTTACCTTCTTAATATTTTAATAACCATTTTATTTAAATATATTTGTGAGATATTTCATTGGAAAATGTTTAGAACGTAGTGGGTTTGAACCCACGCTTTTTGGAAACCTTCCTAGCATTAATTACTATTAGGCCATACGTTCTCATCAAGCTACATCGAAATTTTTATACGGATGTTACAACGTATTTATGTTGTTGTGTGTATCTCTATCTCACATTAAAAACGTAAAAAATATATTTATGAAGTTTAGAATTTTAGTTGATGTAAGTAAAAATAAATAAATAGCTATTGAGAAAACGTATTAAAATATTTCCTAATTTTGGAATACCATTTTAAATATGATAAAAAACCAATAGCTAGTTTTAAGTATTTATTTATTTTTTTCCTATTGAATGTCATGAAGGACAGTTCCTTCAAATTTTATATTATTCTAATTAATTTGTTACCACGCCACATCGAGATAATAGTCCATTTGGTATACTTTTGTAGGCAAGGTGCATTTCTAGTAAAAAAATTCTGTATCGCACACAGTAACTTTATTTAAAAACAATTATAATTAAATGTACCTATATAAATAAATCAAATCAGCTTCACGCTGTATCCCGCAAGCAGGGTAGGCAGAGGGAACCTAGTGTCGGCAGAAAGTCGAGAACGGAGTGTCTTACTCCGTTCTCGACTTTCTGCCGAATTCTGGAGGCATTGCGTGTTGAGTGGCAGAACTAAACGCCGCGCTTTGCCTCGACGCCAGAGCGAAGAAATGGAAATATAAACGTAAATAAACATTTAATTTCCTCGAGTGGGGATCGAACCCACAACCGTCGCGTTACAGTTACACTCTTGTGCTGCTGTGCCACGACGGCCTTAAATGTACCTTTATGTATATATTATTTTATTATTTATGTAAAGTATATTATTTATATAAAAAAATAGGAATATATTTTTTTATTTTGTTTTATTTTCATAGCAATATGAATTTCAAAAATAAAGTACTAAAGTAAAACACTGAAAAAGCAACCGATATCGCCTACCTAACCTTTCTTTATAAGCTCGCCGATGCCTAAGCTGAGAACATTACTGCCAATAAACCACAAAAAAGGTGCTAATATTCTTTTCTCCATATTAGTTCCGGGGTCCAAATTAGGCCGGAGTCGCATGAGATTCCATTTATCCTTCTCAAGTTTATTTTTTATACTTTCATAACTGTTATATTTAATTGAGTCTGGATTTTCTTTGTGGGATTTCCGAAGATGTTCAATATCCTCAAATTCTGATAGATCTGTTGATTCGGAGAAATTACGTAAGTGTTCAGGTCTTTTATAGCTCACATCTTCATCCTCAGATTTATCCACCGCTATTGAAATATCTCTTCGGTTTTCGGAACTTTCAGACTTTACGCTCTCTTCATAAAATTCATCGTCTTGATTATCGAAATTCCGAAGGTTTTCAGTTTTTACTTTGTCTATGGTTTTCGAATTGTCCAATTTTTCTGGTATCTTTCTAATACCTTCATAACTGTGAATTACACTTGCGTCTTCTGTACTTGAAGAAACATTCGTCCTTTCTAAATAGCTTCGAGGAACTTTAGGATTACGAAAACGTAACTTCTCCTCACTTTCAGAACTGCTCGTAGCTTCATTATTAATAGCAATTTCAATTGAGTTCTGAAGGATTGTAGCTAAAACTGTCAACAAATATTTCATAGTTATACAGGGTGGAATTGACAGCGCCACTTTAAATGAAACCACAGTTTTAACTACTCTATAAAAGCCTAATATAATTCGGAAAAAAAATAATTCTCAAAAATAAAAAAGTTTTTTTTTCAAACAAAATAAATAATAAAATTATCGTTTTAAAATAAAACGCCATTTGTAAAGTATAACATAGGCACGCACACACTTACCTGTCAAAGCGGCCACGTCGCTTACGTATGTGTGCGTGACACGAAATACAGGTATGGATAAAAATGGTGAAATGAAAAAAAAATCCTACGTCCAAACCGTTGAGGTACCTTGATTATTTTTTTTAATTCTGGGTTTGAAATATTTAACCCTATATGCAGTTTCAGTAAAAGAAGCGCAGCCTCTTCCACCCTGTATATTAATACAATAACAAGTTATTTTAACAAAATTATATACATACTTGTAACCTCACCTTTAAAATTATATTTCAATTAAATAATATAAAATTCTTACCAATTATTATTAATGCTATGACCATTTTAGAAATTTATTTTCTAAGTATTTTTAATGTTTAAAGTTTGGTTACTAGCAATTTAGTCTTGGGGTGAACACTGAAAGAATATTTTATTGATATTGATTATTTATTGCTGAACGTTAAATCGATTCAAATGAGATTTAAATTATGCATGAATTATGTAAATTATTATGAGCTGTTAATTGAAACTTTAAAGTTACATGTTATTAATGCTATGCGTGAAGGAGGCTGGATATTTCTTACATCGTTAACTAACTCAACGCAGTTTTGTCTACATTTTTTTGTGTAAATTAGTTTATTATGCATAATCCATACCTATATTATAAATTCGAAAGTAACTCTGTCTGTCTGTCTGTCTTTTACACAATCAGGGCCAAACCGCTAATTTCATTGTGATAAAATACTCATATAGAGATACTTGAGGGTCTCGGGATGAACATAGGATACTTTTTTTCTCATATTTGTAATATTTTCGATATTTACCAATATATTAAAATACTTATTAATTTGACATGCAATTTATTCCGCCATGTTTATAACAACCATCGTTGCTAAACAACGATTTGCAAAGTTTGTTGTTAGAAAACGTCACCCATAATGAACCTGCTTAACGTATCTCTCTATTGAAAACTGAAAATAATTTCATAAATATATTTAATAAATATTCGTATAGTCAAGCGGGCGTAGCCGCGTTCGGGTCCACTAGTATACTATATATATTGATAGAATTGGATTCTTAAAGAAACTGCAAAACGCCTTTACTGCTGATGTCTCGCTAGTATTTTTTGTCTCAAAAAAGCTGTTAACATAGCCGCTGTAAATATCGCTTTATGAAATGCATTGAAATATGTATATATTTTTAAATTTTAACTGCAATTTTTAAGGATTGTATCGAAAACCAATACTTGTAATTATTTCATATAACTGTTTTTGAAAACTACTAGTGTTTTAAAAGAATAATAATTGAAAAATTGAAAAGTCTAGTTTAACGGTAACATTTTATAAGTTGTATTCGATTTAAGGTGCAGCGAAAATGTTAACAATAGACGAAAAATGATAAAAAAGAGTGAAAAAATCATTGATATTGTTATGTTATCCTAGATTTTCTTATATTAGTAAATTTTCTTTACTATGAATCTTAAAAATTGCTTAGTACCCAAACGCTTATTTATTGCAATTTTGTTCTCGTTGGCAAAAGTATATAAGAAAAAGAAATTAGTCGAAACTAGAATTTTACATTTCACACAGCAGGTATTTATTTAAAAGATTTGGGACGGATTGAAAGTAAAAGCAAGAGTTGTAAGTTTCTGTGTTTATTTTACACTTTGGCGGTGATGGCATGAGATTCACTTATTTACAAAGAGAGTTACGTTGAGACCTTTGTAGAAATCCATTGAGCAATCGGTTTCCGTTGGAACAACTGTTTGGCAATGTCCACTGTTAATGTGAACATTGCCAATGCCAGTTGTTAAGTTTGGAGGTTTCCTTGACTTCAGGGACGAGGTAACTCCCAAACAAGTACATCACTATTTAGTGATGTGCCAGGTCAAGTTGATTTACCAAGCGTGGATGCCGTGGAGGCCGTGGAGGCCGAGACCTCCGAGACCGAGAGCGTAAGGGGCGGCATAGGGGAGGGCACCAGCGTACGCCAATGGGGCGATGGGGACACCTCGGGCGGCGGCAGCGGCTCCATCGATAGCGGCGACCTGAGATTGAGCAGCAGCTACGAGGTTTTGGGAGGCGGCGACTGATCCCCAGTAAGCGTTTTCGTGGATGTTACGGTTGTTCTCAGCGACTTGTCGGACTGCTTCAGTGTTGGCTTGGATGACGGCTTCGGCGGCGCGGGCCTGGCCTTCGCCGAGGGCGCGGATGGAGTCGCGGGCGGCCACATTGGCGTCGATGACGGCGGCTTGCACGTCACCAGCGTTGGCGCCTAAGACCAGGGGGGAGATGATGGCGCTAGCCGAAGCATAGCCGAGGATGGCGACGAAAGCGATCTGTTGACAAATATAATTAATTATTACTTGTGATTATGATTATTGTTGATTGTTTTTTTTAGTTCCTAAATGGGCGAATATGCGTAGAAGAGTAGAGAAATGATCAAATCTATTTGATTAACTCGTAATATACGACCAAAAGTCTAAACATTTAAATACTGTCAATAACATTAGTATTGACCTTGCCTCAGCAAAACTGTATTTGTAACGAGCCTTATGAAACACTCCTAACATAGTTACATATCCTTTCAATTTAATACGCATTTTGAATACAAATTACGTACTCAATTTGTATTGTATATAGATATTTTATAATAGTTCTTGAAATAGTAGTTTTCCACATATAGCAAGATTGACACGGAAAAAAATTGTGTTAAGACATTCCGTTTTTATGTTTATTGCTTTTTTTAAATAAATATTCGGTTAACATTATATTTAAATAGTCAAATATCTGCTTGTTTTTTTTTTTCGTTCAATAACAAAAAAATATATTTGTATCATATTTCACATCTAATTCTTAATCTTTGTCGTTACCCTTGACCACTAAGCAGTGGTATGCGCGTAAGACCCCAACCACGTATAAAGAACCCAAATGGTTAATCTATTATACGCTTTTCAACTTTATCCCCGTTATAATAAGACCGAAATTGGCTTAAAATTTAAAAATTTGTAGATGTTTTTATAATATTAGTTTGTGGTTAGGAAAGTAAATGCGTGATGTAGACGAGCGTAGTAATTGTGATTTTTGAGAATACTTGTCAATTACATTATGTAATTTTTAACATATTTACACGGTTTTAAAAGGATTTGCTATGGATTTCTTCACTTAGGCATGGTATGTAGGTTCGAATTTTATACAATTGAAAATAGATATTTAGGTAAAAATATTAGTTAACTTGATTTTAAAAGTGGATTTCCAATGGATGTATGTACGTTTACTCGTAGATCTTTCAAACCACGGAATAGATTTTAATTCGGTTTTCACTAATAGGAAGAGTGATTAAAGTAGAAGGTTTATATATCTAATAGGTATTTATTAATTATTATCTCTAACTACCCCGCTATGGATACAGCGTGAAGCTAATTAATAATTTGAATAAAATTTAGTAAAATAAGTAATTTTAATAAATAGCAAAGAAGTAAATTTAAAAGTATTTTTGGTTATTGATCTGAAAAAAATACGTTTTTAAGGAATCAGGATTTAAGAGACTAAATTATACCTGTTATGTCTAAATTGATATACATTTTAAATCTATTATAACTTTAAAAGTAGAGGCTTTAGGGTTGAACTAGTTTCAATTTAGTTTGTATAATTAAGTAAAATTAATGTGGAACATTACCGATTACTAGCACTGATGGAGTGGACATCGAACCTACAACTATCGCAATTATATTCAAATGCTATTCCATTGCAGCCACGGTTGTTTCTATCCGTTAAAATGTAAATGTTAGAAATAGATAATAGCAGAATTTACGAAATATATGATTTTTTAAAAATATTTGTTACGTTTGTATTACCGCGGTTTTTCTTAAGATTAATGTGAGATCTTGAAATTTATATTATTTAGATAGATAGAAATTAAAAAAAAATAAGAGGATAAATATATAAATAATAAATTTAAAAAGTAGTGATGGTATAAAAATCAGTGCAAAAATCCCGTATTTTTTTTTTAATATTTTTATAATTTAAAAAGTACTTTTTTTTCCAAAATAACTTTTTTATTGAAAATAAACTATTTTAAAAAAAGTCTGGAAATACACTCGTATTAAATTCAATGTTTAAAATTGTTATTTTATGACTTTGGCACTGATTTTTTTTATATTTAACCATTATCACTTTTAATGATAAGCGTTATCACTGATAAGGTGATCTTACCAGAAATCTCATCTTGCACTTCTTGTTAGACTGCTGGTGAGCTACTGAATGCTGTCCTCCTGCCAACCACGTCTTTTATACTGGTTGCCATTGAAAGTACACTGTACGTATATGTATGTACGTACATACTTGTTATTATTATTATTATTAATACACAAACGACATTTTGTATGAAATGTCAGTGTCATGTGTAATTTTTTTTTTGTAGTTTTGTTTTTTCTTTATTTCTTCATTTCACTTTTTTTTGTCGCTATGGCGTCGAGTCGGTTAGTTGTGGCTCAATTTTTTTTTTTAATTCTTTTTTGGTTTTGTTGTCGGATCTTAATCTTTTTTTTGTTCCATATAATTAATTGAAAATAAATTAATTTAATCTAGTCTATTGAATAAATTTTGTAGGTGCTTTAAGTTAAATGTAGTTTCGATTAATATAAATTACCAACAATTTAAACTATTAGCATATTTTGATACATTGTAACATAAATTATAGTTTTTAAACACTTTTGCTATATTTTGATTTATTTATTCATTGTTACTTTCATACTGTGGCCTTCATACGACAGGGTAGGCGGATTGAACTTAGTGTTAAGACACTCAGTTTCCCTTTGAACATGACATGCGACATGCGGAATTCAACGCCGCCCTTTGTCTTACTGCCAAAGCAAGGAAATATAATTTATTCCCTAAATGAGAATCAAACCAATAACTGTCGTTTTTACAGACAGAAGATGTGCCGCTGCGGCCTCATCGATTCTATTAAGAATTAAGCTTTGTCCAGTTTTATGGACTTTGGTTCTGAATATTTTAAAATAAGTTAAAACATGCTGTATATATTGCATATAATATAGTGAACAGTCTTAAAAGTGTCAGATTTAATTATTTCATCGATTACAAAAATATTCATACATTTCGTTTTATTATATAAATGGCCTTACTCGAGTAAGTATAGGCTATGTTCGAGTGCTCTATTATCTTAGTGCTGGTAGTGCATTTCAGTTTTTTTTTAAACCTTACATTTTTCATATGAAACGGGCTTAGCCGGGAGGTACTAATTTCGATCTGTCGTGAATTGTAATTAGTTCTTTACTATAATATCGTTCAAAGGATGAGAGGCTCGATTAACTCTCGAAGATATAAGTGGTTTTCGTTTCGCAGTTTTCTTAATACAAAATACCACATCAAGTTTCGCTATTCTACATGCGTTGACCTGAATTTTTCAGTAGTAAATAGGAGAATATTGACACTGGCTTTTATTTGTCTGAAGCTAAAGCTCTATTTTTTTTTACAATCTGACACTTCCTAATTGCGCAATGACGGCCTAGAAATTAAACATTTCTATAATTATACATTTAGAATGATGCAATGAAACAAAATTTTTCATACACTGTCTTATTCTAATTACTAAGAAAGTTTGAGTCTGTTGAGGTGCAGCAGCTCAGCGACTGTAAACGTGACGGTTGTGGGTTCGATTCTCACTCAGTGGAATGAATCCACTTTCATTACCTCGCCCTGGTAACAAGACAAAACGCGCTGTTGAGTTCCTTGGCTCAATACATAATATTTTAAAGTGCATGAGGAATCGAGTGTTCTTAAAACTAAATATCCTCTGCCTACCCTCCTATATAATATGCGAAATACAGTGTGATGCTAAAAACATAAATCTAAATAAATTCCATGATATAAATCCAGAACTAAATCGTTAACAACCTTCGTTCGACAAGTTGTAATTATGTTACAATACGTTAAAAACGTAACAGACAAATGTATTACTTATTAAAATTAGTCTAGAATTTTAGCAGAATTGGCCTCGAAGTTTTTATTATTTTTGAAATAACTAAATAATATTGCGTGAGGCTTTTTATTTGAGTGAAGATATTTCAAAAGTTTAATTTGTATACGCAATATAGGCAGAGAGTATTTAAAGTTAAGACACTCCGTTCTTCAATGCGTTTTAAGTGGTAAAACTCCACGCAGCGCTTTGCATTCCCATAGTCGTGATAGATATAATTCCCCAAAGTGAAAATCGAACCTACGTCTATCGCGTTCATAGTCAGTCGCTTCTAATATAGCTATTCAGGTTAAAGCGTGATGCTGTAAAAAAAAAACTTATTGATCTCACGCATGTGTATATATATTTATTTCCGGAACTAATATTTATTTTTTACATTTAAATTTAAAATAGATTACTTATTTGGTTTTAATTTTTTCCACCTCTTATATTATATACACTAGTAATTAATATAAGAAACTTAAAAATATTTAATATATATTATTATCAATTTAATCTAAATTGCGGCAAAAAACTACACGGTTACTTCACATCTACTCGTATTTCATGGGCAAGCGGTGTTACGTTGAACATTGAAATACATATGTATGATTTGAGTCTTTGCGCAGGGTTCGAGACAGGGTTCGATTCCCGATAGAAAATAAAATACTTAATATTTTCTTTTCATTTCATCGTTTCAAAGCGTGGTGTTGAGTTTCGCGACTCCGCACGCAATGTCTCCAGAATTTATCGGAAAGATAAACAAACGGCGGAAAATGCGCAACGGAAGTGTATCAATGTGAACGGAGTGATTGAACACTAGGTTTCTTCTGCCTACCCATCTATTACCGTGGAGGTGGAATTTAATGTTCTACGATGGCATGGTTGAAAACTTATTTAATCGTGACTTTGTTAAAAATAAAACATTAAATAAGTATATTTACAGTGATATAATTATTACAATTTATTCCGGTTCTTGTTAAAAAAATAAAGCTTTCGAAATTAATGTTGACAGTGAAAGTTGAAATTATAATTTTTAATTTAGTCTCAAATATGCCAATTCGATTTAAATCGTTTTTGAGATTGGTCTCCAAGAACTCCTCCACCAGAGAAGAAAAAATAACACATTAGTTAGGACTAAGCATAATGTAAAATTGTATTTTTTTGCAAGGAAGAGGAGAGTTTTTTATTTTATTATTTATTATTATTAACGGGTTTAACAATGTGTGTGTGCACAAAGAAAAATATGGGTCTTCAACGCACGGGGTCTTTCACGCATTATCCCTATCGGGGTAGCCATATTGTATGGAGCCCCAAACGCTACGGTCTCGGCATACTTCTGTCTCCTGTCCTCTACTATCATCAACTCGCACATACATGCCCTCCTCGTGACGGGGTGCTCCCATGCTGTTTACATGCCCTTAGCCAGATATCATCGATACTATGTTTTCGAGTGTCAATCGAGATCTCCCTCTGTCTCTCTTGCCACTCACTCTCACTTCTTTGATCGTTTTTGCCATTCATTTCGGTGCCAATACTTTCCATTCGACATTATAATTAAACCCCTATTAAAACTGTAGTAGGTACATATCCGTTATCCATACTTGTTTATTGGAATATGGAAATATGGTAAGCCACTCCAATAAATACCATTTAAGTATAAAATTAAAAGTAAAAAAAAACTAATAATTCCAAGTTTACCTAGAAATAGCAAGTCAACTAGCTGCCTAGTGACATATATGAATTATAATCTATAACTAACTACCTGTTCATATTGTAAAATTAATAACTGCTTACCGATAGACAAATAAGGACAGTATAGAAATCCTATTACATTGTTTAATGTAAATTAAAATCACGCTTCACGCTGTATCCCGCACACAACAGGGTAGGCAGAGGGAATCAAGTGTTAGGACGCTCCGTTCCCCACTTTCTGCCGAATTCTGGAGACATTGCGTGTTGTTAAATGTAAATAAGGTGTTATAAATTTAAACTACATAATATTTGTTAAAAAAAATAACAGTTTTTAATTGTTGTCATTAAAAAAAATGGGTGGATGCCGATATCTCAAAACCTACTTTAAGTCCTCGCTCCAGTTACAAGACAAAGCGCAAAGCGCTTCAAAATGTTGTGGACAGTGGGGGCGGAGTGTCTTAACTCTATGTTTCATGCCTAACCAGTTACGTACGGGATACAGAGTACAATAGTGTTTGAAACGGACACCACATTGAAATTATCAATCTTTAACCATCATAAAAACTGTGAATTGTAATGTATCGCAACCGCAAAAATTCCGGAAATCGAAGCGGCTACCTCCATCGCGTTAATTATTTACACATAAATATAATTTCTGCATAGTTTACAATCACAGATAACCTTGTATGTATTGACACGTATCAAATCTGTTGGTTAAACTATCGAATTTATGAATATTATATTCGTATATTGTAATAACATTAGATTTATTTTATTTACTTTATGGATGAATTTATGAAAGAAGTGGTCTTGGCTCAGTGGTAAAGCGTCTAACTGTGAACGTGACAGCTGTAGATTCGATTCCCATTCAGAAAGATTAATTATTTTCATTTTTCTCGCTCTGATAAGAAGCGCGGCGTTGAGTTCAGCCACTCTATATGTAATGCCTCGAAAATTGAGCGGTACATAAGAACTGTCTCAACACTAAATTCCCTCTGCCTACCTTGCTATATGCGGGATAGAGCGTGAAACTAAAATAAACTAAATAAAACTCAAGGTGTTCCAACACCTTGACTTTCCGTTTCACAGCATGATAGAGCTACACTAATTGTTTCTCAAAAAAAAAGCCACCTGGATAGAAGTTATCCTTGAGCAGATGATTAAATGGCATTTATCCTTTTGATATACTTACTTATCCACTTTCGTTTCCTCATGCTACTATAGTTCACTGTGAAAACTAGTACCGGACTTTATATAGAGTAATTACATACTTATTGCGTACATACGTTCGTCTGTATAATTTAGATAGGTATATTGTTAAAATTCCGCTAATTACACCGTCTTATATATTAAAACACTTTTTTTAGGACGATCTGTAATAAACTATGTAATCCTCATGTGTATCCTCATCACGATGCATCCATCCACATCTCCTTACTGAAGATAATGTGAAAAAAATATTAAGAAATTGTATTGGCAGATCGAAGAGTGATATCTGGCATGTCGGGGAGATAACAGGGATCTCATATGAGTGTATTCAAAGGGTCCTTGCAAACGAATTGGGTATTGGTATTGGGCATAAAAGAAAGATCTCCGCTCGTTGGGTGTCGAGTATGTTAACCAACGAGCAAATAAAGAACGAAGTCGACATTCTAAAAGAAAATCTCGGAAGTTCTAAGCTGTTCTGGGGATTTTTTTGTCACAATTTGTGGATAATCCCAAATTTAAACAATCATCGATGACAGGGAACGAGCTGACGAACCGACGTCGACGAAGAAATTCTTAGTGTCTCAGTTCAGCAGAGTCCGGCTTACAAGGATGACCTGAAAAGTAAAACTCTCTACAGTTCACTACGAGTAGTACGTCCCTCCAGTTAGGGCTCGTAGAACGATAACAGCGTGTTTTTCTTTTAACCATTTAATTTCTTAAAACCTTTTTTTACTATCAAACATTGAAAATAAACCTTCGAATTGAACATAATATAATAATCTAATATACACGAGTACATACATGTAATTGAAAAAGAAAAAATCAATTACTACTCAAGGTGTTGTCTGTTGAGCTGGAGTAAATAACAAATGATTTGGAAATTAGTTTCTTTTTTATAGCACTCTAGTGACCCTATTGGTGCAATAGAATAGCGTCAGGCTGTAAACGCGATGGTCGTTAGTTCGATTCCCATTTGAGGAAATTAATTATTTTCATGATGATCAATACAAAGCACGGCATTGAAAATTGGACAGAAAATCCTTTCCTTATTTTTCGCTCAATTTGTGATACATATGCATACAAATCGCGGACGGAACAGTAGTATTGTTTTAGTTTTACGTTGTATCTTGCGTATTTCAGGATACGCATTTTAATCTATTTTTCTTTCTAATTGATTGTTTTTTTATCTGTTTCAGGTAAGAGTTCCTGCTGTTACCCAAGGTTTGTTTGTGTGGTTTCTCTCTTCTTTAAATTTATTGTATACACGAAACCGTATGTCATATTTTATTTATTTAGAACTAGTAGATAAAGCGCGACGTTTAACATGAAGGTTATAGGTTTCAATACCCATCATTGAATTATTAATTAATATTTTAATTCCTTTGATCTGGTACAATGACAAAGAGCGGCGTTGAGTTCACCACGTAATGCCTCAAAAACTCGACAGAAAATGGGTAACGGAGTGTCTTAACACTAGATTCCCTCTGCCTTCCCTACTATATGCAGAATACAGCGTGAAGCTAAAAAAATTTAATTTGTAATATAATTATTTTCCTCCATAATCTTTGAACCCAAAACTACATATTTTACAATATCCACGTGTCAACAATATCAATAGAAAAAAAACATATGTTACTGACATAACTGACATACCTGAACTATTATACTAAACTAAATAGACTTATTTAGAGGGAATTTTTATTAATCACTTACAACGATTCCAATACATACCGACTACATTCTGTTTATCTTAAAAGGAAAAAAGTCATATAAGAAAGCTCCTTGTCGTTTCTTGTTAAGTTTAAGCATATATTATAATGTAATTACAGTTCGATATGGTACAGTGGTAGAGTTTTTGTAGCTTCACGCTGTATCCCGCATAGCAGTTCCCTGATGTGGGCCTACTGTCAGAGGGATCCTAGTATTACGACGTGATGAAACTTAACGCCGCGCACTCCCCCGAGTGGGAATCGAACCCATGACTTATACAATTTATAAGTAGATTAAAGTCAAATGTGGCTTAACTATACATTTTAAAAATAATTTAGATTGAAAAAGAGACGTGAGACATAGAGATGATGGTTGGTTAGACGAAACAAGTGATGGTCGGTTAGACGTAGAATATTAACGTCAAGATACTCCGTGGTTACTTTCAGGCAAGGAATAGTTAGATCTAATTAGGGAAAAGTAAATAATTAATTCCCCCAAATGGATATCGAACCAACAACCACCGCGTTTACAGTCAGATGCCATTAACACCCTAGTCTACAATCTCCTAAAATATAATGTCAACCACTGGTCTATAATCACCTCATAAATATTCTTATAAACTAAGCAGTAACCACATTCAATTTTCCAAGCAATTTATCATAAATTATATATAATTTTATATCGCTTTTATAAAGTGAGAATATTTAATATTGATTTAATTCTAACATATTGCTCGGTAATGCTGCGAGTAGGAAGCCACGCCCAGTTTGTCGTCTATTTAAATATGAAAAACCTGAGCAAGGTTTGTCTAATACATATGTAATTGTGTATGGATATCTTTATCACATAGTTGGTATATAGTTTAGCACCGATTTTTAAAGTTCTTGTATTCTGAGGGTAAAAATAACAGTTTCGTATGTGGGATTTTTGACTTATCTAGTACACAGCGTTAAGTTCCACCGCTTAACTCTCAATGTCGTAAAAATTGGGCGAAAAAGGAACATCTTAATTTAGGTGCTCTTTAAATTCCGTCTGTCCCCCTGCTATTCAAAAATATGTGAAAATAAATCGTTATTTTATTTAGCAGAAGCAGAATAACTGTATATTGAGGTACTACGTTCTACGCTTGCCACATATTTTGTATATTGACGCCAGTCGTCTGCCAGTCGTAGTGCAGGAGCACAAGCGCGAAGTTGACTTCACAATGCCTTTCAACACTAAGTTCCCAGGTTCCCTCTGCCTATCCTGCCATGTGCGAGATACAGCGCGAAGCTAAAAGAAAAATGTGAAGTAGTGGAACCTTAACGCCACAGTAGTTCCTAAATTTTTGCATTGACATGAAGTTGTTTCAAGCCCCCAAGTGGGTATGAACCCATACCCATAATTTTTAGAGGCAGATATTATCTCATTGCGCCACAATAACTTAATATATATTACAAAATGTTCATTACATTTGCTCAAAATAGTATAGTAAAAGTAGTATGCATGTATATAGGTATATAGAACAATTACCGCGCCCACAATCCTCGCAACGAGCTCCAAGTATTTCATCAGAAAATTTCGTTTGCGACCTTTGCATTAAGTTAAAGCGAGTTTATGTCCATTCTGATATTGATAAGTGGATTTAACTTTATTATTATACCTGTTGGTTTAATGGTTCATTTAATAATATTACTTATGAATATTTTTTACGATGCCGTTATAGTGCAGGGGTGGTGTGAGCGTAACGCGACGGTTGTGGGTTCTATTCCTATTCGCGGGATTGAAGTTATAATATTTTCATTTTCTCGTTCTGGTAACTAGGCAAAGCGCGACGTTGAGTTCAACACGCAATGCGAATTGGGCGGAAAGTGGGGGAAGGATGTGTCTTAATGTGAACGGAGTGTCTTAACAATAGGTTCCCTCTGCCTAACCTGCTATATGCGGGATGCAGCGTGAAGCTGAAAAAACTTTCAGTAGCGATATATTGTGTAAAGGTATTGAATTTGTTTACAATATGAAGAAGCAGGGTCAAGCTTTTTCCCGCACTGCAGGATAGTAATGGGTCCTATTAATAGGGTCTATTCATTTTATTCTGTTTTTTTGTTTTCTGAAACACATACTAGAGTGTTAAGACACCCCGTGGAAAACGAATCGCCGACTTTACGCACTACATCGCTACCGATGGAAGCTATTCCACTGCATCACGACGGCCTAGATGTGAAGGATATTTTAATATTTTTTAAAGTGTAAATATGCGAGCAAATCTTACAATCAGTAATTTTGCTAAAATATTAATAAATATTGGTAATTTAACACACACATTTTTTTACATTTTTACATTTTTTTTTATCTTGCCTCAATAGGCAGTCATCCTATGATTCAATAGGCAAGATAAAAAAAATATGGAATTTAAATTATTATATTTGGATTTGGCATTTTGGTTTTTAACGTGTTTTTTAAGTCTACGTAAGGATTGATAAGTTACATTATTATTATTTTAATAATAGAAAACCGTCACGACATTTTCTTTCTACAACAATGGAAACGCGCTCAGGACATTCCATGAGCGTTCATAATTAATACATTATTTTAATTACATATTTATACGATGCCCTCGCGCGCTATGTGGTGCGAGGAAACCTTCACTCTTGCACGTGAATTGTGTGTTTGTCTGTTTGTTCCGTTTTTATATTTTTTGCTAGTGCTTTCTTTATGTGGTCTTTATGATCTTACTTTTAAATATCTGCTTTATAAGAAGCGGTGGCATGTTTCTACATTACATTATTTCATATATCTTTCCTATATTTAAGAAAAGTAAGAGTACGTTATAGTTAAGAAAGCCTAACTTTAGGGCAGCCACAACTCGTTGGCCGTACTGTAATCTGATTAAAGTGCGAAATACCCACATAATATCTGATCGAAGCCAACGCAAGATTAGGAAATTATGAATTTATAGCAAGGATTCGTCGCATGCCTTCTTGCCACATTGTCCCGGTCACCCACATTTGTACGTGCCACGAATTGTTGGCGGTAGAAAGTGAATCTTATTGTTGTTTTATTTGTTCATTTATCCTTTTTTTTTAGTTAAATTGAGTATTTTTTTTAAAAGTTCCTTATCTGTGCATTTGTAGTAAGTCGTTATGGCCCAGTGGCGCAACGTCTAATTGTAAACGGAACGGTAGTAGGTTTAACAGTAGGTTTTCTCTGCCTATCCTTTCATATGTGGAGAGAAGCGTATAGTTAGTTATTTATGTATTTCGACGTTTACGGAAATGACGTAAAGCTTTATTTGACTTTCGCTTAGACAGTAAGAAAGAAGACTCGAACTCTAAGTAGTGTTGGTTTTAAGTAAAACTCAATTAATTTAATTCAAAATAAGAAATTATTCGAAAAACCACTTCCGTTCCCCACCTTCCGCCAAATTCTGGACGCATTGCGTGGCAGAACTCTACGCCGTTCTTTGCCTCGTTTCTAGAGCGAAAACATGAAAATATTAAATATTTCCTTTCCTCGACCAGGAGGAATCGAACCCGCTACGTGTCGTCTCTACAGTCGCACGTATATGCCTTTGCCCCACGTCTGACCTCAATTTGTGGTTAGTGCTTACAAATTGTATCTAGATAGAAATATAAATCAAAGTCTAAGAAGGCGCTAGAATAACGCGTAAATGTAAACATCTGGTTATGGCCATTAACGACAAGATTATTTCAAGTATGTCTTATAAAAAATAGTATGAAGTTTTTTTTTGTTTAAGAATAAATAACATTATTTTTGGTTGCCGTGATATTTGTTTTTTTTATTTGTGAAATAAAGTATTCTCTTCTATTAATTATTTTGGTTTCCCGCTGCACGTTAAGCAGAGAGAATCTAGTGTTAAGACACTATTGGCTATTTTCTTCCCGAATTCGTGATATTACGTGTTGAATTGTCAGACAACGCTACGCTTTGTCTTCTTGCCAAAGCGGGAAAATGAAATAATCATTCCCCCAATCGGAAATCGAAGCCACAACTGTCGTAATTACATTTTAACATAGCACCGCTATACCTCTACGGCCTACGAAAAAAACAAAAGCTGTTATAACTGATTAAATTATAACTGTAACATGACAAATTGCAATAGGAAACTGGTACTAATATCCATTTAGTACAAAATTAATTGTTATATTTTAATTGCATAATTAATGTACCCCACGGTTTGTTACTGCTATTGTACGTTTAATTTGTTATTTTTAACTATTTTTAATAATAAATATAATAGCTTATAGCTTTTTAAGATTTCTTACTCCGTGGTTACGTTTTATCCTTTCGAGTTTTTAAACTTCTGCCAAATTAATTTGAGTTTTACTGCCAAAGCACTAAATATAGATAGACATATATTATTCTAAGGCACTGTGTAAAGAATATACAGTCAATACCTTAGGTTATTTGTGTGCTTGAAACCTACCATCGGAATTATTGTCCTATTTTTAATTAAATATGATACGTACTAATATGCAAATATGAATTTTAAAAAATACTCCAAATATTCTTAAATAATTTTTATTACAACTATAGTCGAATTACCACAGTTGCTTAGCGACAGTTAGACTATATGTGAATTGGGAATGATCTGTAAGCTGCTTGGTAGGAGAAAGGTGCTACCGAGTGGTAACCGATGGCCGCTGCTGGTACCACCGCCAGACCAGCAGGCACTCCAGCTACAGCTACACCAGGTGGGAGAATGGCTGAATTGTATGCTTGGATAGCCAAATTTTGTGCCTTAAGGGCATCGGCGAGTGCAGATTTGGCACTAGCAAGTAAATCTTCCTTCTTTTCACTTTCGCTTTCGGCGGGTTTTTCCTCAGCCGATTTTACAATAGCCTCCTTTTCATCTTTAACTTCGGAGATAGCTTCGCTTTTTACAGCTGCTTCTGGTTTAGCTTCAGCGGCTGATGCAGATTCTACTGCAACTCCTGATTCAGAGTCTGACTTAATTCCAGGAACGATAGCAGCATCAGATTTGACTAATGCTTCGGCATTTCCAGCTAACAAAGCAGCATTTCTAGCTTCAGCGATTTGAGCTTCGTTGAGTGCTTGCCATTTCTTCTCTTCTGCGGCCCAAAAGGCTTCCTCAGATTTGGCCTCGACTAAATTCTTTGATTCAACTACACCTTCGTTTTGGTTTTCGGCAGCTTGTTCGGCCAATTCACGAGCTTGGTCAGCGAGTAATTGAGCTTGGTCTGCTATTTTTACCTGTAGATTTTTGGATCATATTAAACTAACCATAAGAAACTACTAAACTAGAACAAATACTCATTCTTAACGGATTCAAACATCCCTTTAAAGTCGAGGAAGGTTCTATAACTACCTGAGCATCAATAGCAGCAGCTTGGATGTCACCAGGTGGTATAGTTGGTACAACGACAAGACGAGGAAGGGCCACTGCGGTGAAAGACAGTGGTAGTGGTGCCAACAGTGAGGGCGCGGGTGCCGCTGCCGCGCAAGCGAAGAGGGCGGATACAATCTGGAAAGGAAACAAATTTAGAGGTCATTGTGGCGCAGTGGCACATCGTGTGATTAAGAGCGTCGGTAGTGGATTTGATTCCCACTGGTGGAATTAATTATTTATTTTATTTTGATTTCCTCACTCTGGTAACAAGACAATTTATGGCTTTCGGTTTTTTTTTTTTTTTTATATGGAATAGGCTTGCGTTTGACCGCATCAAGTCTGGTGAGCATTGATGCGGTCTACGGTGGTGCACGCTTGCCTAGAAGATACCTATTCACCCTATCTTTGAAAACCCCCACATTGTATGTCAGTTTTGCCACTCAACACACAATGTCTTGAAAATTCACTGGAAATTAGGAATCGAAGTTTGGTACATTAGGTTCCCTCGGCCTACCCCGCTATTTGCGGGATAATAATATTTAATGATTATCAAATCTCAAAGCGAGCTAAACGAAATATTGTCTGTACTATTGGTTATAAGTTCTAAGAATTAAATTGATGAATTTTAGTGCCTCTCTTATGAGATAAAAAAATCCCAGATTTGAACTTACTACTATCAAAATTAAAATCAATTTTATCAACGAATATATTATGTCTTTATAGAAAAAAAAATATAAATAAAATATTCCTCTATCGGTTCAATGATCTTTGATGGTAGATCACGACTTACAAGGCCAGTCTATTAACGATTGCTACTTAATAGTAGCTACGTGCTACCTGAAATAGATAGAAATAAAAAACCCTGGCTAGGGTTTTTAGGGTTTTTGTACCTGGCTAGGTACAAAAAAATATTGAATATAATTATTAGTCTCCAGTATTAAGAATAATTTAAATATCAAACAATTAAATGTTAAGAAAAATGGCTCAAACTGTAATTTCAAAAACCTTCTCACTTTCAGCCCATTTAAAAGATATTGTTTGTTGCGTAGCGACGTTAATCGTCGCAGTTTCTCTATGTATTTTTTGCTTCTCGCTATACCCCGCACATAACAAAGTAGGCCGGCCTGCTCCTAACCTAGTGTTAAGAAACTCCGTTCCCATTAAGACACTTTCGTTCCTCACTTCCCGTCGAATTCTTATGGCTTTGCTTGTTGAATGGCGGAACTCAACGCTGCATTTTGCCTGGTTACCAGAACAGATAAATTTAAATATTAAAACTTTTGATTTTCCAGGTGAGATCGAACCCACAGCCGTTGCACTTAAAGTGCACAATGCGCAACGACGGCCCCTATATTATTACATGTTTTTTCAAAAAATATTTATCTTTCCTTAGTCTCAAATATTAAAAATAAATAACCTCCATCTTTGATTATATTCTTCGAAATATGAATAACCTACAAACGTCGTGATATTCGATATTTAGAATAGTTTTCGGACATTACATACGAAACTTTAAAATCATGTTAAACTTCTAATATATATAAGAAATATACAAAATCCAGAAAAAAATATTAGCAAATACGCAAACGGTACAAACTTCTCTGATAAAAAATAAATTTTATCAGATATACAAAGTTAGCTTTTCATTCAATTAATTGTTTTATATTTTATAGTCCTATTGACCTCACTATAATAGTAAACGTAAAAGGCAGAGAGACAATCCATTACCCTAGCACTGCCCAATTTTTGAGACATTTTACGCTGTCTTTCAGAAAATTAAAATAATTCATACCCCCGAGTAAAAATTACTTGTCTTATTAAAACATTATTTTACCAGTAAATCACTAGGTTGTAGGTAAATATGAAATTGAAATATTTTTTTTAAATTGAACCCACAACCAACGCGTTTACAATCGTACCCTGTGCCGCTTCACGACCACGCCACGAAAGTTTTGCTTTTCTTTATACCTACATGTAATATTCATATAGGGAAAAGTCATACTGACCTTGATCTTATTTGTCGATCGTATAACGTATGGCTTTAGAGCAATGCGGAATTGACAATAGCAAAAAGTGTTATTAGAGTTGGTTGACGATAAAAAAAATTAAACGAAATTATCCTATTAAAAACGACGACGAGCGATGGTTTGATTTTTTTTGGCACATGGAAAAAAAATATTGGAAAAATATAATTGGGAAAAAATTGAGAGGTCGTTGTGGCACAGTGGCATAACGTGTGACTGTGAACGTCGCGGTTGTCACTTTGATTCTCACTCGAGGCAATAATTTATCCTAATTTGAAGGAATTACTACTATAAGAGCTAAGGTAGCAAGATAACTCAACGGGGTTGAGTACCTCCGCTTAACATGCAATTTTGAAAATTAGTGTGTAGGGACGAAGTGGCCGTGCTTCTGAACACCACTAGGTTCCTTTATCTACCCTGCTTGCGGGATACAGCGTGAAGCTTTAAAAAAAACAAAAACAATCACTACGTTAAGATATTTTTTGTGTAGAGGTGGAAAAAAATTAATATTTCAATAATTATGGATTCTTGTAATAGCTTTTTAGATTAATATTAAAAAAACCTTTTTTATAACAGTATTAGTAGTTATTTGTGAAGTATTTTTATGGCTTGAATGAATGTTGACATGAAACTGATATGGGGTTTCTTATAGTAATTATTTGTAAAGAAAATCTCATTCATATTATTCAAAATTATGTGAATGTAATACAAAGGCCGTCGCGGCGTTGTAAAAGTGACGGTTGCGGGTTCTTATTCCATATATAGCAGGAAAATCTGAGAATAATTAGTATTGAGACATTCCGCTCTTCGCTTTCTAGTTTAATTCGAGACATTGGGTGTTGAATGAACATAACGCCCCACTTAGTTTCAAATGAAAGGATAAATAATATAATAAATATCCCCCGAAATGCATTAAGCAAAAAAAAGAGAGCTTGATGCTATATGCCGCACATAGCGAACATTGTGAATTGGAAGTAGAGAAAAAAAGAGAGAGGTGTGTCACTTAAAACACTTAAATAAGTACGCACAAGGCTTTCTTGCCATACTAGATTTATCTTCCTCGTGAAATGTACTATCCAACGCAAAAGGAATTTCTCAATACGAACCAGTTCCGGAGATTAGTGCTTTCAACCAATCAAACTCTTCAATTACTATAGAATTATACATATGAGTATATATCTAGTTATTATGCATTTTCTTTATCGATAATCATGTAGGAATGCCATATAATACTAGTTTGACGAACAAGTAAGTAGTAATGTCAACTTATCACTGGCACATAGATTTGCAATTATAATGCATTCAATGAATATGCGAAGGCTAAGGCGTAATTATTCGTCTATTTGTAAGATCTAGATGATATTAAGTGCATATATTAAAAAAATAAATTTAATAAAATACTTTCCACTATATAATATATAGAAAATAACATTCGAAAAATATGTATATAGAATCACTTTATTTCTTACTATAGAGACGCTATGTTTATTGACTTATTGTTTATTGGCTTAGCATTAAGCTTCACTCTTTATTCGCTTCGCACAAAAAACTCGCTAACAGAAAAACACTAGTTTCGCTCGCTATAAAAACAAAAAAAAAAGTAGGACCACCGATTATTTTTAGGTTTCTGTATCTTTACAAAATTAACTATTAGGTTTGTTTTCTAGGTTTCCGTATTTCATATATTATAAGATCACTTCCGCATCTGTCCTTTCGTTCATTAAACTATTTTCTCAGGAACACGTGAGGACATGAATCTAAAATTACCATTAAATCTAGGTCGATAGTCCCGATCGCGCACAGAAAAATAAACTCAACGCATTCGAAAGATTTACTAGTGTTTGTGCTTCGTTTTTACCACATATTGTATGAAATTCGACCAAGAAATATGAGATTTCGCAAGAAGTAAGAACTTATAGTAAAACTAAAACAAGACCTCTGAATATTGAATAATGTTTGGTACGACTATATCGCAGAAAAATCGCTCAATTTTCGGTACGTTACGTGTTGAGTGACCAATCTCAACTTTGTATACCAGAGAAGAAATAAAAATAGTTTCCCCGAATGGGGATCGAACTCACAACTATCGCGATCCCAAATCCTTTTGCTCCTGACATTGTTATTATTACATAATCAGGGAAGTGAATTGCTACACCTACACGCGCTAAGCAACAATACTGATATTATGCAATATTGTAATATATAAATTCATATTTAATAGACGTTATTAGAAATCAAGGAGAGCTTGATCTATTTTAATAATGAATTAGATTATTATGTACTAGTCGTCGACCGCAACTTTGTATGCGTTGATTTAGGAAAATTAAAAGTTTAAAAGCGAGGCGACAAAAATGAAAATATCAAATATTTAATTTACTCGAGTAGCAATCGAACCCATAACATATAGCGTTTACAGTCGCACGCTTACGTACATTACGCTACGGAGACGCGACGGTTGCAGGTTCGATTCCCACTCGGGAAATAAAATATTGAATATTTTCATTTCTTCGCTCTGGTGAAAACATTAAGCATTGAGCATTGAGTTCCGCCACTCAACACGCAATGCTTCGAACGGTAAAAAGTGGGGCACTAAGTATCCTAACACTAGGTTCCCTGTAATTTAGGGGAATATAGCGTGAAGCTGATAGAAAATAAAATAAAAAACTTAACACTTTTTTTCGTTCCCTTTTTTCCCATTCCGTAAGATTTCCGAAAAAAAAATATTTTACATTCGTCTCAGCGTCATCTGTCGGTCAGTTAATAATGGAAGTAGTTAGAGCTACCTATAGACATTTCCATGATGAGCTTAGACAAAATAATAATTATCCTCTATGTATAAAATTGATAATAAATTACTGAGCTGGTAACAATATAAAGCGCGGCGTTGAGTTCCGCCACTCAACACGAAATGTCTCGAAAGTTGGGCGTTTAGTGCCTTCTACTTTTCCTGTGGGATAGAGTGTGATGCCAAAACAAATACAGTGATTACCAATACCGCTAATACAAAATATAAAAAATTAAGTTAATTATATCTCATTTCGTATTTTTTTTATTTTTGCTATGAAAAGCATTTTTTACATACATTATGCATAAGTGGAAAGACATTTTATAACATAAATAAATGTCGAAAGTTTCCTTGGAAAATAAGATAATAATATTAATAAATAAATAAGACAGACCGCGTGCAAAAGCTAGTTAAAAAAATATTAGTATGAACGTAATTAATTTTGTTATTTAATTTTAAATTAATAACTAAATGACTATATTTATTTAAGTACTTTTTTAAAATATCAATTTAAAACTCCCAATTTGATTACCTAATTACATATTATTTAAAATAAAAAAAAACATCTAATTAAAATAAATAGAATTAGAATCCATATCAAATTTCAATATTAAAAAATATATATCACCAAAAAATACCAAACGTCACCTGTCAACACAAAACAAAAGACACTTATGTCAAACAAAATACTTCAAAAAATATCAAGCTATAACTAACCAGAACTCTCATTGTGATGTCGCGAAGGATACTGATTGCTCTCATCTCGCATACCGTTTTTATATTCTGTCCTATAATATAAGCTGAATACTGGATTTCTTAATACCTTTTATTATTTATTATTAAAAAAAAAAAGTAAAACGTCAACGTCACCGACGAAGGCGGGATGGATGCAGGAAGCGCGATTTTTCATTTGATGCCATATAGAGAGGTGTCAATGTAAAGTGGTGTAACGTGTTGTTTTTTTAAAATATTTTATGTGAATCGCTTTTTACCTATTTCTTATTTTTTTTAGCCTCATACTGTATCTCGCACGTTAGGCAGAAGGAACATAATATTAAGATACTCTGTTTTTCACTTTCCGCCGAATTTTCGACACATTGCATGGTGAGTGGCGGAACTTAACGCCGCGCTTTATTTTGAGAATAGAGTTAAAAAAATAAAATATTAAATTATTCATTTCTCCGAGTGCCGCAGTGGAATATCGTCCAACTGCAAACGTGTTGATTGTTGATTCGATTCCCATTCGAGGAAATGCTTATATTTTTATTATTTTCATTTCTCCGATCTGGTAGACAAAGTGCGCCGTTAGATTCTGCCACTCAACTCCTGACTGTCTTAAAAGATTCTCTCATATTCTCTATATTCAGTTATGCAGGGAAAAGAGTTATATATATATATTATCCCCCTGAATGGGAATCGAACCCATGGACAATAATGATTATTTTTATTATTATTTTCTTGTGTGTATTTTAAATATGTATAAACATTCCTTCCACTGAAATTTGAACTCGAGATCCATATCAATAACACATTCACCAATAAATATTTTATTTAAAATTATATCCAAATATCGAATTTCATAATGTCCTTATTTAGAAGTTAGACTACTTTGGTTACCGACCGACTTGCTTATTTGATTGTGGTTTCGGTTGCGTCACGCCGGCGCCATTAAATACACGTTTTAGTACTCGAATTGTAATGTAATTAATATATTATTATTATATATTTGATAGATAAGGAGTTTTGCATTATCGTTTCAAAGGCGATTTAACGATATTTTTTCGTTTCCTGAAGTGTCATTCTGCACTAAGGATAGAAAAATATTTTTAGGAGACGTAATAAAATTTGATCGCATCTTTGGCAGTTTTTTTTCTGCATAGTAGGTAGAGGGAACCTGTTAAGACAGTCCATTCTCTGTGTTTCGCAGAATTTGAAACATTGTGTGTTGACACCGGGCTTTTTATTTATCAGAGTGGAAACATTAAAATAATTTAAACATAATCATTGCCCGGAGTGAGAACCAAACCCACAACCAACGCTTTTACAGTTCAACCCTGTCTCAATGCGCCGCAATGGCATGAATTTAAATAATTATTAAATAATATTAATATTAATAATTATTAATATTATTTAAACGCATCCACTCGACGAACGGCTGACGAGCACAGTTGCTGGTATTTAAATAAAAATGTAATATTTTGTGTCGAAAAAAAAACTTAAAACTAAAATACAGAACCCTCCACAACAGAATACGGTAAATCACTCACATAAAACAATTTCCCTACTTTTATTGTACAGATAATGAAATAGCCTCATTCATTATTATTAAAGTTATTAACCTTTATAGTTATTACTTAAAATATGGACAGACAACACGTACTCACATACATATGTGTTTAATGTATCGGTATATAATTGGTATATATTAATACTAGCGGACGCGCGCAGCTTCGCTTGCGTATTTAAGGGTAAATTCTAATAACCCATGAAACATGTGTTCAATGAAATATTTTTAAGAGTCTAAATTTCAAATTTTATAAAAATCGGTGGCGATTTAAAGATTTTTCCATACAAACTTTCAACCCCTTATTTGCACCCTTAGGGGGTGAATTCTAGAAAACTATGAAACACATGTTCAATTAAATATTTTTAAGAGTCTGAATTTCAAATTTTATAATTATTGGGGCCGATTTAATTTGTTTACCATACAAATTTTTAACCCCTATTTCACCCCTTTAGGGTAAAAATTTTTCAAAATCCCTTCTTAGTGGATGTCCAGATTACGAAAGTAAACATCTGTCCAAATTTCACGTTTCTACGGCTGTGCGTGCGTCTTACCTCAGTCAGTGAGGACAAGCCCTTTTATATATATAGATTATTAAGCTATAGAGTTTGTTTGGTTGAACGCTATATGAAGATGAAATACTAGTTTGATTTTTTTAAGCTTCACGCTGTATCCCGCACACAGATAAAACACTCCGTTCTCTGCTTAAGATGAAGTTATTGTGTGTAGAGTGGAAAAACTCAACGCCACGCTTTCTCTCGTTATCAGAGCGTGGAAATGAAAATATTAAATACTTAATTCCCCTGAGTGGGAATCGAACCCAGAGTCTGTGGCGCAAGGCTTCTGATTCGATTAGATTTTTTTTCTATGTTGGATAGTCCATCTATAGCGGAAAATTATAGGGGTGGAAATACCAGAACAACAACCTGGGGTAAAAAATACTGAAGAGTTTTTCCATTTGACCGCGAAAGCGAAGCCACATGTAAAAACTAGTGCTTATATGTTTGTATGTACAAGTACATGAATATAGTTAAATGGACAGTCTAAATGTCATCGTGTGGACTTTTTTAGTGATATAGATTTTGAATGTCAGCAGGATTCCACGCATACTTGCCACATTCTCGTCTCGATTAATCAGATAACAGTTTGATACTATCTTTTATTGTTTTATATATTTATATTCTTTTTAAAAAATGGGTTATTGTTTTTGTATTGAAATTTGGAAAATAAATAGTTAGAATTAAACAAAAAGAAAAGATATGTAGACTTGTAAAGTTTCTCTCAAGTTCTATTTTATTTTATGGTAATTATAGTTCTTCGACATTTAGCAAGTTTGATCCAGGAAACGTGACACATCACTTGATCTCTTGATATTTTAGAGTAGTAGAATTATGGAACCCAACGCTGCTTTGCTTATTTAAAAATGTTTATATATTTTCTTTAGGCTCCCGCTGTATCCCGTATATGGCGGGGTAGGCAGATTGCATTAAGACACTGCCCAATTTTCAAGACATAGCGTGTTGAACGGTCGAACTCAACACCGCCCTGTGTCTTGTTACCAAACCAAGTACCTAAATGAAAATAATTCTTACTTCGGAAATCGACCCCACAATCATTGTGTTTACTGTCAGACTTGCGTGCTGCTGATTCACGATGCCTTCAATTTCTTATAAATTAATTTGCAGGATCCAATTCTGAATTATAATTTTATAAAAAAACATAAAGTAAAATTTTATGAAGCTGTGACCGTTGAAGTTGTAAGTAAAAATAATAAAAATATAAAACAATAAAGAAGAATGATATGAAATAATTATTAATTAACATTTCCAAATACAGACAGTACTAGTAAACTTTTAAATCAGCAATAAAAACTCATTGCCTCGTATATAATTGAACAAAAAAAAAGAAAAAATAGATAAAAAATCTATGTAACGAGTGTGTTCTGCGAAGGACTCTTAATTGAGTAAAAAAGGTTTAGTTTATTCTGAAATTAGTGAGTAAAAGACGTGTCTAGTGTCATATATAGAGCTAAAGTAGATTTTATTTTAAAATATATATAAGTATATTAACTCTTTTGTTACTGAGTGACAAACAGATAATTAACAGAAACTGCAGCGTCTGTAGCGTAGAACGCTGAAATTTGTCATGTAGTTTCCTTGGAAAGTGTAGGGGAGCACTAAAAGAATTTCCAGAAATTCTTACGAAAAAAATCCAATTTACTGTTTTGTCCTTGCAAACGAAGTTACAGGCTACAACTATTTTGTCATAAAACCTGATTCTGATAAAATGTTCAAAAGTACAGCGTTTAACTTCGCCACCCCGCGTCACACAATGTAGAGAATTATACGGAGCGCAGAACGCAGGGTCTTAACAACATCTTCTCCTGTGCTCTCTTCAGTTCTTCAGTAAATCGCTTAAGCTTGCAGCATTTTTAGCTACACGCTGCCGCACATAGCAGGGTAGGCAGAGGGAACCTGGGAATCGAGTGTTAAGACACTCCGTTCCCAATATTTCCATTGCTTCACTCAAGTGGCAAGGATAAAGCACGGCCCTAAGATTATAAACACGCAATGCCTCGAAAATCCGGCAGAAAGTGGTTAACGGAGTGTCTTAACACTAGGTTTCCTCTGGTTACCCTGAAAAAAAATGATAATAGATATAGAGAGGTAAAGGCGAAGTTATATGTAATGTTGTCCTGTTTTGAGGTGTCCTTATCCTTGATTAGTGGTATTAAAGAGGGTAATTTAAGAAGTAAAATAGAAAGGCATGATATTAATTCCTAGGTCGTGGTTTTGGTAACCAGAACGTAAAAAATACTACTTTGTTATTTAAATTAAAAAAAGAATTAGATATATATATGTATAATTTTTGGAACTTTCTTTGCTAAAATGTTACAATATGTCTATATTTAAAAAATCTATTAATTATCTAAAATTAAACATCATACCTCCCTATTCTATATTTTTAAATTCCTTGCCCTAAAAAAATAAAGGGCGGCGTTGAATTTCACCTTTCAAAGCGCAAAGTACCGAAAGAGAAACAGAGTGTCTCAACACTAGAAAGATAAATAACGTTTTGAAGCGCATCACTACGGTCAATGACTTTTGAACTCTTGATGAGCAGAGGATAGTGAATCTGGTTTGACTTCCTACTTTGTATTGATTTTTTATACAAATTAACGCAAATAATATGCAGTAAATTATATTAATAAGCTATAACTTTAAGTCGTCATCATAATGCAGGTTCAGAGCGTCTGATTGTAACCGCGACGGTTATGGGCTCGATTTCTACTCGGTGGAATTAATTATTTACATTTAATCCCTCTGGTGAGAAAATAAAAAGGGGAAATTTCAAAAGATTTTCTCTTACTGGTCCCCTACGTTCCCCAAGAATATTGCTTCATTGTTCTACGCCGCCTAATTCAGGCTGTTGCGTGTTGAGTGGCAAATCTCAGCGCCGCGCTTTGCCTAGAGATCAGAGTGAAGAAATGAAAAATATTAAATATTTCATTCCACGAGTGGGGTTAGAACCCACATCACACACCTTGCACCACGACTGGCCTCATTATCATCTTTATTATTATTGCTTTATTTATATTTTTTTTAAATTTTTACTCTAACAATCTAAATGCCTTTTTTTTTCTTTCTTCTTAATTTTATATATAGTTTATAATATGTAGGTGAAACATAAAAAAATACAACAAAATATAAGTTAATGACAGTAAATTGGAACGCGGAAAGCATTTTTTCTTTTAATCATAATTATTACCACAGACGGCGAGGAGATGAGTCAACACGGTGAATGAACTTTAGAGTTCAAGATCATTTAAAGTGAATCTGGTATTCGTATCGATTTTACGATAAATGTATATAGCGGTACAGTGTCGAAATATTATGTATAAGTCTACAACGGAGTGTCTTGACACTAAATTCTTTCTGCCTATCATTCTATATGCATTTGATGTGTAGTGCTACCAGATGAGTTTATTGTATCATGTACTTAAGTACGAGTAATTAATACAGAGCTTTTTACACGATTGTGAATATTGCTCTCAGAATTCCATAAGGCGACAGAAGTTTACAGTTTAAAATATTTCAATAATTTATAGAGATGAAAGAGTGGACTAGAAACAAGAGGTGAACAAAGGACAGGTTCAAGTCCCGGAGCACGCCCATATTTTTTTACGTTTTTAAATATATGACTTCCTTCCACACAATTCAGTGTTTCTTTTTTAAATTTGAAGTTAATGTTGTTAGCCTTGTTGACTTTTACAGTGTGGGTAGGTTAGGTTAGAGTGTACTCTCTCCCCTGAAAAAATCCCCCTGAAAAAATCCCCTGCGGGAATATAATTCAGTGTTGCTACTGATGCTTTTATACGGCAGTGAAACGTGGGTGTTATGAAAGAAGAATGAAAGAAGAATGAAGAATGAATGTTTTGAATATGTGTAGTCAGTTTAGCTAACCGGATTCGTAATGAGAGGATACAGAATCGCAGGAGACCTCGGTTCACCTTCGGGAACTAAGAGGATCCCTCTCCCTCTTTCGCTCGTCCTCATTTATAGGTATATGTGTAAGTATAGGTTTATGCGTTGATTAATTTATATTTTATTAAATTTTCAAGGCCATTTTCCTTAAAGATTTAAATCTGAAATCACAGTTTTTAATCAACCACGTGCTGTGATGGTTTCACAATAATATTGCTGCTATAACAATTTTAGGTCAACCGTTTAAGAATTTTTTATGTTATTTTGTTTTTTTTATTGTTATTTTTTAATAAGCTCTATATAAAATGTTTGTATCTTACTTTTGATTGACAAATGTTAGAAAAATTAAATGAAAATTATATTACCATTTAGATTGAATCATAATAGGAATAAATTGTTATTGTATTTTATTCAGTTTTATTTTTGTCAGATCTTTTTTTATTAATATTTTTCCTTGAAAGTACTCACATTTCTCAAGTATTGTTGGCACATTTAGTACAAGAAAAGAAATTATAATTTGACGGATGGATTACGTACCAATACAAGGAAAATAAAACTAAGTCATCTTCTGATCGGTTTCCCTGATAAATTCATCCATGGTGGGAATCAATTCCACAGCCGTTGTCTTTGTTTGTTTAAAAAATCCTATGAATAATTTTGACTACATTAACAAGCCGAAGCGTTTGCTTTTTTTTACGTCAGGAGCCAACTTATTTTATATTCCTTTATCTTTTGGTAATTTTTTTAACTTAGTGACATTTTTTTGGTGACAGATTCTTAATATTTGCCACATTTTCGACACGGATGTGATTCCGCATCAGGCATAATTTGCCACAAAATTAACCAAACGCCTTTGTGGTGCAGCGGCAAAGTCTCAATCTGTAAACATTGTGGATTTGTTTCTGACTTGAGAAAATCAATAAATTTCATTTCCCTGCTTTGGTAACACGACAAGACGCGGCTTTAATTATCACGCAATATCTCGAAAATTAGACGGCTCGTGGTGAAGGGAGTGTATCAACACTACGTTCCCTCTGCTTCTGCCCTGTTATATGCGTGAAAATAAAAAAATCGTAAGACATAACATTTCAAACACCTGTTCGTATATTATTATTACAAAATATTAAACATGCAATAAGATTAATAGCTCCAACATAATGATGGCTATCTGACGTTTGCGTGTGTCCGTACGCGCCATATTTTACTGTAATTTAACTAACTAAACAAAAAAATAAGTTAATACGTTAGTTTATAAGAAAGTATTAGGTAACTTTCAATTGAAGTGAATTAATCTAATGATTTGTGTTTGTAATTGTATGTCATAAGTTGAATTCCACATGAGGTGAATTGTTTTATGATATTGCATGTGTAACTCAACGCCGCGCTCTGCCTTGTATTATACATATATAAAACTCTTCGGTTACTGAGTGAATGACAGACAAACCCAGCCAAAATCAATACACGTTTAAAGCTAAACTTTACTAAGAAGTTTAAGAGAGTTCCTAGGGGAAAGAGGAAAAAACCGCCTTAATGCAAATCGGACCAGCACATGTAGGATTCCGTACCATTATTTATAAAAAGGGCATAAAAATAATGTTTGTTTTATATCGGCATCCATCACTCATTTACTAAGACAGCGGAGTCTTAATAATAGGTTCCCTTTTTACCATTTGGGTACAGAACCCTAAAAATCCACGTAAGGGCAGATAATCCCGCATATAGTAGAGTAGGCAGAGAGTATCCAGTGTTAAGATACTCCTTTCCCATTAGACTCTTCTGTTCCTCACATTCCGTCGAATTTTCGAGGCATTGCGCGTTGAGTGGAGGAACTCTACGCCGCAAACCAATAGGTTAAAGACATTATAACCTTGAAGTAAATATACTCGTAAATCATGACTAGTAATTATTAAACTTTTGTCACTAAACAAAAAATACACGCTTCTTAAAGTTAAAATTGTAATAGTCATGTTTTCCTTTTCAAATCATATTGTATTCTGCGATTTATTTTTATAACGAATTTTGTTAATTTCAAGGTTCTATTATGCTTCCGGTTTTTTTTTTGTGTTCCTCTTACAGCGTGGTAGGCAATAGGAACCTAATGTTAAGCCAACCCGTTCCCAATTTTCGTAACGTTGCGTGTTGAGTGATGGAACTCAAAGCTGTATGTACTTTATCTTATTACCATAGCGATGAAATGAAAATAATTTATTCTTTTGAGTTTCAATCCAACCCACAACTGTTCTGTTTATAGTCTGATGCAGTATCACGACGGCTTCTATTCAGGAGTCACTAGCATTATTTTTTTTTTTCCATTTCCTACCCAAAGGGTTATAAGGACTCCGTTGTCTCTCCGTCTGTCAGGGTGTAGGTATGTCATGAACTGTGATAGTTGTATGTATACAGTTCTATCACTATTGAAGTTTTCTAAGTTTATGTATTTCTGTTGTCACTATAATAATCAATACTATGATCGATTACTAAGCTCGCCTAGTCTAATACGAATTAAATTATAATATATTAATTATAATTATAATATTTAAATTAGTTTATTGTCTTATAACTAAATTTATATCTATATGGAAATAATAGCTTAAGTTAGCTAACTTAAGCTATTATTTCCATATATCGAGAATAACAAAAGCCAATCTAGCTAGATTGGCTTTTGTTATTCTTTTATTATAAGGTATGAAACAATCACTAAATTAAATGTGATCTAATAGTGAATTAACACTTATAAAATATATTTTTTTTTATATAGTAAAGGAAATTTACTCGTTTCCCACTTTCCGCCAAATTTTCGAGTCATTTCGTGATGCTGAACTCAGCACTTGTTACCAAAACGAGGAAATAAAAATAATTCACAAATTCATTAAATTCTATTCAATTGTTTATTTAAAGATTTATATGGAAATTCTGAAACTGACAGGGGAAAATTGTTAGTTTATCAGTCAGTCTGTCAGTCAACTAAGCCTTTTGAAGGTTATCTTATAAAATGCACAGTTCAAAATGTCAACCCGACATTACCAACAGTTCGTTGTGACATTTTAATAGTCTGGGAATTAGAACGTCGTGTGAGTATTTCGCTTATATTATATTATTATATACACAATTATGCAAGCGGCTATTGCTATTTGGCGTAGATAAAAATAAAACAAGAGAAATTATAAGTTATTTCGTTTATTCACACATCCTCGCCTCCTGTCTTTACAATTTTCATTTTATACAATTAAATATACATTCCGAACATGAGTATTAAGATTTTTTGGCTAAACACCTATCACAGCTTACCATCCGTGCGCGAGACCGTGTCCGTGAGCGAGGCCGCCGTACCCGAGGGCACCGTGGCTGGCGTACGCGACGGGGGCGTGCACGAGGGGAGCGGGGTGTACCTGCGACAGGGAGGAGGAGGCCACGGAATGGCTACCAGCGAGGGCAACACCGTGTCCGGCGAGACCGTGTCCGACGAGACCGTGTCCGGCGAGACCGTGTCCGGCGACGAGACCGTGTCCGGCTACGAGGGGGCCGGCGAGACCATGACCGGCTACGAGAGGGCCAGCGAGTCCGTGACCAGCGAGACCATGACCGGCGTAGGCGACGGGGGCGACGTGTCCGGCCAACTGGCGAGCCACCACGGGGGCGACACCAGCAGCAGCACCGTCGACGGCAGCTTTGTGGGACTGGGCAGCGTCAACCGCTTGCCAGGCATGGTCTTCAGCGGCGTTCACAGCTTGACCCTGGAGTTCGGAAGCCTGGTCATGGTATTCACGGGCGGCGTCAACGGCGGCGCGTGCGTGGTCGGAGGCCTCGACGTGAGCGTCGATGGCGGCACCGTGGAGATCACCTGGAGGGATGGTGGGGACGACGGCAGCATGACCGATGGCGAGGGGCGCAGCGTGAGCTACAGCCAAGGGACCAGCTACGGCCAGAGGTGCGCCATGGCCTAAAGCCAGGCCGTGACCATGTCCCAGCAGCCCGGAGGCGTAGGGACCAGCCAGCAGAGCGCCGGATGGCGCAGCTGCGGCGCAGGCGAGGAAGGCGGCGGCAACAATCTGCGAAAATAAATCCACATTATCGACAATCCGATTTGGCACAACACTAGACAAAGCACCGCACTAGTTACGTTACACAACTGACCAGAACTCTCATCGTGCACTTCTGTTGTAGACTGCTCGAAGGCTACTGATTGCTCTGATTCCGTCGCCGCCCGTTTTTATACTAGCTGGCCGCGTGGTGTGAAACGGAACGCTTGAAAAAAGTAAGTGGCCGGCCTCAAGGGCGGGAAGGGTGCAGGAAGCGCGGTCATTTTGACTGGTACGTGTTCAAATTTTGATTCTAGCCTTAGGCGTTGTGTCCGAAGATGTTTTTAATGAGACGGACGTCGGCTCGAACCTATTCATCCCAGGGTGGTGTAATCTATCCCGATTACTCTGTAATCAAACTCCCGTTAGACATTGCGTAATGGAACATCAGCCAATACCCGTTGGATTCAGTATAATTTTCGCTATAGAGAATTAATCTGCATTCATTACTGTGATTCGCCTCGTACGATGGGAAGTATAAAACTTGTGTTATTGAAGCCAAGTTAATAATTACGTCCTGTGACCTGAATTCTACGTAATGGTTCGTTGAAAGGTTATTTTATATGTTCATATACTAAAAAAGGTTCTAGAATTAAATAGATGGTATTTTGTATTTAGAAATATAGTGTTAAATCACTCTGCTGTTCACTTTCCGGTTATCTTAGTGGTAAAAAACCAAACGTGCGGCGTTTAACTGCATTGAGGCCATTAAAATGTTTCAAATGTAATAATTCTGATAAATTGAAACCACGACTACCACGCTTCATAATTGCACTATGAAGGCGTCAAACGCTATTTTTCTTAATTTGTACAAAAATACCTTCCTGTTTTTTCAAAATACAACAATAACATGGTTTTTTTTCTAACTTCCAAAGTTGATAAGAACTAAAATTTTTTTACATTTTTAGTTCTTATCAACTTTGGGAAATGAAATATTTAATTTTTTTCATTTCCTCGCTCTGGTAACGAGATAAAGCGCGGCGTTGACTTCCGCTACTCCACACGTAATACCTATAGGATTCGGGGAACGGAGTGCCTTAATGGGAAAGGAGTGCCTTGACACTGGTTCCCTAGGCGTATCCTGCTATGTGCGAAAAAAAATTTTGTGTGTTCAGTGGTGTGATGTAACGTGTTACATTGTCTTGTGATAACAAAGAAATGGGAATAATGCATTCTTCCCAGTAAGACTCGAATCCCCAACCACCGTTATCATCTATTAGTAAAGAAAAAATCATTAAAATCACATTAGTAGTTTTGAAAATATTTAATAACATTTTGTACAAAGGGCTGGGTGTTTCTTATATACTCGTAGTATAATTAAACTTTAGTTTTAGCCTAAAACTCTAAAGCTTTTATCCCTTTCATTCCACAGCTGTACTATAACAGGTTAAATAACCTAAATATTAAACACAATGAAGCCAAAATGGGTCTAACTTGAAAATTTGCTGTTTTTATTAAATACTCAAAATTTATCTATATTTTGGTTGATTATAAGAAAAAATAATAATATAAAGTTTGTTTATTATATCTGAATAATACATACTTTTAAAATTTACTATCATATTAAAATTTTTATTGCTAAAATTTGCTATTAAATTTTTTATTGCTAAACAAAACTAATTGTTTTTAATATTATTTGTTATATTTAACTTAGGCCCCTTTATATTTATATTCCATTATAATGTTACAACATTAGGTATTTTAGACTGGGCGTAGGTCCACTGGCTAGGTCTCCGGAAATCTAGTTTCAACAATTACTAAACTAGACCTAAGACATGAGTCTATATCGAATATCTGCGTAATAAGAACTTGAATTGTTGTAGATTACTTTAGAAGTGCTATATGCGCATGTTTAGTCCACCTTTATTTTTTACTTTGTGTGTTATTTTTGTTTTATTTATGAATTTGACTTTTTATTGGTGAGACAGAGGGAACGTAGTGATAGTGCACTGTTTTTTTCACTTTTCAAGAAATAGCATATTTATAAGTGTGCGCGTTTGTGGCGCAACGTCTGAATGTAAACGCGACAGGTTGTGGGTTCGATTGCCACTCGAGTTTTTTGTTAGTAGAAACACTCGCTTGTTTTAAAAAAATATATTAAATTTAAACTTATCACTCTTTTTTGATGCTTTAATGCTCTTTCCTTGAATTTGGAACACATTCCAAGGGGTTTAGGCTAAATGCTTTTGCCTTCAGTCCTAATATTCTTAATATTTTACTAATGACTACCCAATTAATCATAATATTTTGCTAAAACTGACTTATATTTCCTAATATTTGACTGAGAAATTATGAGTGAGAAAATATTTATTAATATTCTCAATCTGGTTGGAAAAAGCCGATAAACGTTAACCGAGCCTTCCGCTATTATCGGTAAACAAGCTTATTCCTTTTTTATTGGAAAAAAGGAATTACCACTACGTAAGTATTAATTGGGTTCCTTCACCAATGAACGTCTCCAATTGAGTTGTAAAAGAGTTATACAACTCTATTCTCATTTTTTAAAAAGAGAATATCACAAGTAAAGATGAATTCACTTTATATCACTTCTAGTAAGCTTACAATTCACCATGCAACAGTATATCTAACGCAATAATTTCAACACATGGGATAAACGACTCTAATTTAATAGTAGTTTGGCCTAATATTGCGTAAATTACTAACAATGAGTGATACATTAGACCTAAACATGGATATTAGTAATGTAAATTCGACTTTATATTGTAAAGAACAAAGGTTAATTTTATTTGCAGGCATTTGATCTAGTTTAGGTTATCACAACATCTATTTTATAATATACTTTATTTCTATTATAATAAGGTCGTTATTTCAACAGAAAACAAGGGTAGGGTCAATATAAACCAAAGAAACGTGACCCGTAATGTATGAGCTGTATGTATGTTTGTTTGTGCGTCACGAATTTATTGTGACATTTCTATTAAAGTGATAGCTTTGTTTGGATTTTATTTGTTATACACGATGCAAGTTCTGTTTCTGAGTTAGCTTTTAGTGGTTTGATGATTTTGCTAGGTGAAAGAGAGTGACCTAGACCTAGTGATGTACAGACTCTCCGCTCTCCTCTATCAGTCCGATGAGACTACATGCTAATTAACCTAATGCAACATTTTATACAAAAGAAGACAATATTTCGGCTAATGGGATTGGAACCCACAACATTATGGTTGTAGCTCCCGCTGTGTCACATCTGTTTTTTTTTATTAAGTAAACAAAAGGAAACGAAGGGATTTCATCATTAATATCATGTCATTTGCAATTGCAATTTTAGAGGAAAAATAAACATTTCAATAAATAGGTTCACGTAGTATCCTACCTATAGCGGGGTGGGCAGGGTAGACAGGGTAACCTAGTAGTACCCACTCCGTTCCCTTTTTTTGAGACATTGCTTATAAGCATATAATTTTATATGTCTAATCAACGTTAGATAATTACTTTTTCAATAGTAAATTAAAAGGGTACGTTCTTTTATAATTTCTTAAAGATATAGTTCATACATAAAATTATAATGAGGATTTAATTATGTTAGTTAAAATTTGAAAAATGAAAAAATAAATGACCATAGATGAATATAGAGCTGTTCTGTAGAAAAAAAGGCTTTTCTTGGCAAGAAACTAAACAATTGATCTTTTCAATACACAATACAATACAATGGTATCTGTCCTGTATATATGTAATTACAGTCTTTATTAAGCAATACCATTCGTAAAAACAACAGTAAAACTAGTATATAATATATATTTTTAATTCTTTCAAAATGGCAACCTTCCTTTGACAGCCTTGACCTAACAATTTTTAACCGTAAAGTTACCACGGATGATTATCTATTTAGTTATACGTATTATGTACTATTGGGTGTAGTTTTGACATAGGTCTGTTTGTAAATATTTCTCATATAGGGTGTAATACTCGAGTTTAAGGTGGTTGTAGGTTCATATTCTAGATTTTTTCTTGCTTTCGTTAGATACAGTCTTCTGTTCCTCTAGGTACGTAATGTCTTTAATTGAATGAAAAGCGGAGAATGTAGTGACGTATCATTAATTCTCTGCTCTCTCTATTTTATTATATCACTATGCTGTAAGACCATCCGGCAGTTTCTGCCCAATTTGGGAGACAATACTTTTTGAGTTTGAAAGCTCAACGCCGCGCTTTGTCTTGTTTCTAGAGCAGGGAAATGAAAGTGAAAACTTATTTCCCCGAGTGGGAATCGAATCCACAACCGTCACTTTTACAGTCAGACGTCGTGCCACTGCCCCACGAGAGTCTCGTTATTTCGATCTCTATTAGTGCGTAAAACGACCTAATAGGCTAAACCGATTTTGATAAAATTTAAGATAAATAGAAACACACATTCGTTAATTATATTTTTGTATAGACATGCCCGTGGTATAACTAAAGTTCGATATTACCACGCATTATTATCTATTTAAGTTATGTTGCAATACTTTATGAGGCGTGCATTGGGTGTTTTTTGTTTAAATCTTTTGTTTGTTAATATTACTTATTGTTTTATAATATTAAACGTTTCGCGTGACGCAGTTGAGTTGCTTTATGCACCCGATAGTTCAGTAGAAGCGACGTTAGTCTTTTTATTTGATAGATAGTGTAAAAGTAACAAGGTTCCTACCCTGTAGTACAAAAAGTATGAACTTGATGTTATTAGTAAGGGTACTTTTTTTGAAAATTCTAATTTCCAGGCAGGGGAATGTCTTATTTTAATTTCCACGCTCTGGTAACAAGACAGAGCGCGGCGTTGAATTCCGTCATTCGCAATGCGCAATGTCTTAGTCTTGGATGTTTTTATGCGTGATACGACGTGAAGCTAAAAACGTAATATAAAACACAACAAACATTGCTATATGAATAATCTACGAGACTATTTTAAACTAAATTATATTAATTTCATGGATATTATCAATACCTCTAAGCATGCGGCTGTGAGCGCGTTGATATCTTTTATATGGGCGGAAGTGTTTTATTATAGTTTGTAGCAAAGTTATTGTATTTACACAGTAATAATACATTTTTATGCTATATCTAACATGGGAAATTATTTTTTAAAAACCTGAAGTTTTTCTGAGACATTGTTTAAAAAAAATATAGACAAAGAAAATAAAAAAAATATTTGAATTTTCGGTTGATATTGGATAGCTTTGAACTCATTCGTAGGTTATGGGTTCCGTGCTTATCGAAGGCAAAATAATTAGTATAACAATCAATATTTAAGACTTGTCTATTAATCTTATTAAACTATAGGGAAATGGATTTGTAGTGAACATATTTTAGATTTTATTTACAGTTCTGTAAAGTCTACTAATATTATAAAGTTGAAAAGTTTGTGTCCATTGTCGTCCATTTATCGAGGCTATAATGTTTTATTTCCCTGAGTCAGAATCGAACCTACACTTTTTGCGATTGCTGTCAGAGGCTGTACCACTGACACCACAACGGTCTCGTATACATATATACGTGTATATAACTGACATATTTATATACTAATTATTTGTTGCAAAGGCAATAGTTCCAAGTAAAGTGGTCAAACGTTCGAATTCCGAGTCGTGGCTGGCTGACCTTTCCAGTGTATTATTAGCGGTAACGAAATGTTCTCGGTGTAGGGTTGCTTTGTAGCGATTTTATGAGCGATAGCGTTTTCTTGCTATAAATCTTTTTTAATATTTGTAATAAGCTTGGGTGCTTTTTATCTCGTATGTAACGCATTAACAAGGTGATTTGGAGATGCGGCGTTGAGTTCCGCCACTCAACATCTAATGCCTCGCATGCTGTATTTGTTTTTTCACGTAAGTATTTACGTGGTGGTTTGGAAATGCTGCGAAACACAATAAAAATAAAAAATAGCTTCCCTCTGTCTGTGAATGTCTTAACAATTCACTCCTACCCTGCTATATATAACATTCTTCTTTCTTTTAAATATAAATAAACAGAAAAAAAATAACTTTAAAATATCATTTATTTAAATAAACATTTGCAAGTACGTTTTGAATCGTCTTACGAAATATGTTGCTGCCACCGTCTCGGGAGGAAGTTCTGCTAAGAAACGCCCGCAAAGAACTCAACAAATCGCTAACACTATGCCAGTACCCGTATATTAAATGCAATTATATTATAAAGTAATGGTTGTGTGCTTTACGCGACGTAACGAATGTTAGATTAGCGAGTCGAGCGGCTAGAATTTTTATTGTTTACTTTTTTGAAATTATTTTTATTATACTTGTTATGTTATTAACACAAGGATATGTTAAAAAACCTTGTTTTACTTAATATATTTTTTGTTTTAAAGAGATTGTGGCGTTGAGTTTCGCCACTTTATAATATATGTCTCAAATTTGGACGGAAAATGGACACGGAGAATTTCAATACTTAGTTCTCTCAGCCTCTTGCTGTGCGAGATAAAAGGTTGGACAATGTACCAACTTCTGTCATCGTAAGCAACGACGGTTGTAAGTTCGCTTCCCATTCGAGAGATTTTCATCGTCACACTCAGGTAACAAAGACAAGACGTTGACTTCCGCTCCTGAGACTATTGTAAGCACTTTTGAAAAATGCAATGAATGTCTCGAAAATAGAGCTGTGCGTGGTCAATAAAGTGGCATAACGCTAGGTTCCGTCTGCCACCACTAGTGTAAGCAGTATACAGTGTAAAGCAAAAAAAACTCTAATTTTATTTGAATATTTGCACATGTGCAAAACAAAGAACGTTCTTTTGTAATTATATGTGCAAATTTTCGAAACAATGCTCTACATACATTTAAATGAAATATTCATTCTAATAAATCTAATTTGAGTAATTTAATTAACATAAAAACAAGCTTAGATTTTTTTATACATTTTTTTAGTTTCTAATCTCATTATTGTCTTAGATAATTAACATTAGCATGATGATTCTAGTTCGAAATCTGTGTGTGTGGGTTCAATCCTCGTCTAGGGCAAATATACGATGGCAACTGATTGAATGCAATGATTGTAAGTTCTTCCCCACTCGGAGCAATGATTTTATATCAAAATTATTTTCATTCTCTGTTCTGATAAAACAAACCCTGATGTTGACCTCCGTTATTCCACACGCAATGTCTCAAAAACTGAGCAGAAAGTGAGTAACGAAGGTTCCTTCTGACTTCCCCGCTGAATGCGAGATACAGAGTGAGTCTACCGTTACACCATAGGACTAAGAATAATGTAAAGATAACATACTACTAACATAAAGAACAGTGTCCAATTCTACTTATATGTGTGAGATAATCCAGTTTTTTTTCTTTAATTATATATAGATGAATAGATAATTGTACAAAAATTTAATTAATATTACTTATTGTTATTCTGTCTGTGGCAAGCCATTGTTTTATTTCTGTGTATTGAAATAATTCGACCTAATAACCTACCTTTAAGTTAATATTGCATATTATTTGATTTTATCTTGATATCTTAACATTAGGTCATCGTGTCGCAGTAGGGGATCGTCTAGCTGTAACCGAAATGATTGCGAGTTCGATTAATCTCCGAGGGATCTGAGTTTTTTTAGGATTCCGTACTCAAGGTGTAAAACCGGGCCCTGTGTCTGCTGTACTTCGCTGTTTGTCCATCTCGTCATCTATGGTCACTATAACAACAAATGTGTCTATACAACAGAATAAAACCAATATTTCATTGGCTCCCATTCAACGTGATTTTTTTGCTGTTTTTATAGATAATGATAAAGAACTCTTCGTGCGCGAGTTTGTTTGATTTTGATTTTTTTAGTATTCCGCTCTGGCAAGAGAAAACGCCGTGATAGGATATGCAACTCAACACCCAATATTGCAAATTTGGGTAGAAAGTGGGGAGCGGAGTGTCTTGACACGTACGTATCCTGATACGTGAAGAAAAGACCCAAACTTCTTCTTTGACAAACTATTTAATTATTACTACAATTTCTAATGAGAATCTAAACTTAAAACGACTGCCTCTAAATTACCATAAAAACTCTTGTAATAATATATTAATTACTTGATTATAATTACAATTAAAATTTAATTAAAATTAACATTGTATGCTCTCATACTCTTAACTTATTATATTGCGCAAACTACAATTTGTTTTTGCTCAAATCGGTGGTTCCGTACACAGTGAGTATGTATTAAATAACATGTTTTACCGCAGTGAATAAAGAGATTCTGTAACTTTGAACTTTGTTTAACTACCAATAAATATAGGTATTATTTATATTTTTTTGCTTAACTATGTATCCCGCATACAGTAAGGTAGGCAAAGGGAAAAACGTATTCCGACGGTCTTTTTATTTTTGCTCTTTTAAAAAAACTTGATTGATCTTTCTTTTTGTTTTAAATACGGACCCCTAAAAATAGCATAAGGTTATCTAATCTATCGCTCACATTGAAATTTTGTATTTTTTCCTAACCTTGCTTCGTAGATAGCGTTTACTTGTTGCGAAATATTATTTATGTCTACCGCTCACTCTATATTTTTTGGAGTTTTTTTAGTTGCTGTGCACTACAGACTTTGATCGTCTGTGCCTTTCTTGTTCCTGCATTTCAAGTTGCGTTCAAAAGGGCTATACAATGTTAATTAGATGCTATGGTGTTTAAAGAACTAGAAGAACAGAAGGTCATTTCCTTCCCCAAGATCATTTCCTGAATTTAAATATCATGGTCTTCTTCGTGTCAATATTCGGGTTGAACTAACGACCAACCCAGGCGTCGATCATGTTGATTGTGGTACAGTTAGCTGGTTTTGTAATATCCTTACTGCCTCTTGGTTATTCTTTAACTCCACACTTAGCGCTTAGGTAGCTAGAGGGGAGCCTATAAAATTTGGCGATAAGGGGAACAGAAATTTGGAACGGAGTCTTAATATTAGGCTCCCAGGTTACCTCTGATAACCGTGAAGCAAAAAAAGATAAGAAACTAAGAGAAGTGATACCGGGACTTAAGACTTATCTGACTCCATGGATGTAAGTCGGAGTGATGGTAACGTTAAAATATTAATTTTATCCTATATTGCATTGCAAAGTCTCTCCCACGTCTCTTTTATTCTAAAAAAAATGAGAAAATTCGAGGAAAATCTAAGTTAAAAATACTTTTAAGTTCGCCGGACTCGGGTAAACATACCAAAGCGTTTTACCTCTATTGTCGAATTAGATATACATCGCCACGCCTCGTTGCTTAAGCCGTATGCCATTCACAGATATGAAACTATCTAATTCATAAGCGGTAGCGGTTCATTATATGCTCAGTTTGCTTATATGTATAAAGCCCGCAATTAAATACCGCTCTAACACTCATAAAAATGTGAATAATCTGTACATAAAAATAAAATTGAACTGTCTCTCTGTTGCATTTTCCTTCTGTCTATAACTAACTTTATGTATGTAATTCAACATACCATTTTTTTTATTTCATTATTATATAGCTATTTACACGGTAACAACGCAACAAATGCATAACGTTATTAAAATTCTCATCTGTCTGTCTGTCTTTCTGTTTGTCCAAGCTAATCTTCAGAATTGTTAAAACAAATTCCCTGGAAGATAGAGGAAATTATGTGAACTATGGCTACTTTTTATCACGAAACGTGAAAAACTGTTTACCTAACAAAAGTTTTAAATCAAATTTAGTTCAGCCATCGAAACTTTGCTTACGTGAACTATTAAATGTAAATTCCCATTATTTTCCCTTCCCGTTGGAATTCCGGAAAGTCCTATCTTAATGATTCCCTACACTGTCCAAGGAGGAGAGCTAGTATCGAGCATCTCTCACTAGCTCTCTTTTTTCTTTAGCGTTCTCAACTAACATCAACTAATATCAGTCAATATATTTAATATGACTACTAGGTTGATTTATGTATGTACCTGAGTCATTTAATGATAATGATAAATCAATTAATCAAAATCGTAATGCGTGGGAAAACGTTTATGCTAATAAAACCACATGTACGAGTATGTAAATGTCAAGATTTCTTTATCGAGAGTTTTACATATGTAAACTAGATTGTTTTTTTATGTGAATTAACACAGTTATTCACTTTTAAGACGGTTGTGGGTTTGATTCCCACTCGAGGGTATGAATTATTTTAATCACCTTGCTTTAGTAAAAAGTCAAAGTGCGGTGTTGAGTTCCGCCTCTCTACACACAATGTCTTGAAAATTGGGCGGTATGAGGTCATTCCCTAGAGGGGAACCCCTACCCCGTTATCAGACAGCTGAGATAGAGCGTAAGGTGAAAAAAACCTTAAATGGTAGACCGATACGTTTTCTATAAAGTAATATAATTTGACCTTTGAAATAATTAAACAATCCCATTTATGGATACGTCGTATAGATATGTTCGTTGTTATTTTTTTGTTCTGCCTTCATATTAAATTATATTGACCACGTCATGTCTAGGCATTCTCTTGTGCAAATGGTCTAAATTATGAGAGTTTTGCTTATTAAATATTTAGTATTTATAATTTCAGAATACGTCCATTCCATATGTTCTAATACATGATAAGTAAAGTAAAAGAAAGTCAAAAATAATTACATAATTCTTAAACACAAAAAAAATGGTTAAATTTGTTCATCAAGAATAAGACTTGTCCTATTATTATTTAAATTCAATGATATTACTTTTATAAATTTTATGTGTAAATACACATAATATTTACCTGATCATTGAAACACCTTTTTAGGTTGCATTTTTAATATTTACTATAAAAACTCATATAAAATACATTTAAATATCCAAATCATGTACCATAGTCCTTTAAAGTATTTTAATTAAATATTAATTATTATATTTTTTATAGTTTACTAAAAACCGCTTCCGCGTGTAACCGGAACCGTCATTTACTACCGCACCGCGCCACGGTCATCGGTTCATGATAAATACCTACTCGTAAGTTCATATAATGCGACCTCACTAGGGGCAAAAATAAATACTAGTAGTATTTAGAATACTAGTAGTAAAGACAGGGGTCTTTGTCTGTGTTTTTGTGAGAAAATATTAATTAGTTTATAACATATTTATATTATTACGCTTAGCAAATATTTTTTTTTAAAAAACGTTCAAAGTTTGTATGTAGCGATATTTGAACTCGCGCTTTTTGTTTACTCCTTGCTCTAACCCCTAAGCCGTCTGGTCTCATCCAGTCTACGTCGACTTCCCCGCTTCGTCGCCTACAAATTTATTATTTCTTTACCTATTTTATAACCATTTTAAGACATAGCACACTATTTATTTAAATACTGGTTAAAATTATAATTTTTGTGACTTTAATTCATAAATCTATACTAATGTTATAAAGAGTCCAGACGTGACGCAAGGATGCGATAAGTGTGCAATTGTAAATGCGACAGTTTGTGGGTTCGATTACGAGTTCGAAGCGCGGCGTTGAATTTCGCCACTCAACACGCAATGCCTTCAGAATTCGGCAAAAAAATGGCAAACGAAAGTATCTTAATGGGAACGGAGGGTCTTAACACTAGGTTCCCAGGTCCATCGTAAAATAAAGTACAGCATTGAGGTCTTCCACTCAACGAGCGATGTCTCGAAATAGGCGAAACGTGTAGAACAGAAAAAATAGTGTCTTAAAATGACCAGGTGCTATAAAATGTACAACGAAGTGATTAAGATCTTAGAAACTTTTCAAAAAGAGAAGGTTACTAAGTATTATAACTTTTACTTTTAACATTTCGAAGTTATGAGAACAATAAAATAACAATTGTAGAATATAAAACAACTGTATTGCGTAATTGACCTCTCTACAGCCTTAATGCCTTATATAAGTAGGTATTTGCTATTTGTTCAATTATAACAAGGTTGTTTGTCATTAATTATGATTAAAAGGTGTTATGGGTTCGAATCTAAGTTGGGGTCGTTAGAATTGTGTATGAAATAACTAACTGGAAACTATGAAAATATGAATAATTAATTGAGGCGAGGTCGCTATGGAGTTCTTTATTTCCTCTCTCTAGTAGAAAGACAGAGCGCGGCGTTGATTTCCGCCGACGCGCAATATCTCGAAAATTGAACGGAAACTGAGGAATATAGAAAATCGTAAGTGTCTTAACACTAGGTACCATCTGCCTAACCTGCTACATGCGGGATATTGCGTGAAACTAAAAACAACTACCCTTTCTTAAAGTTACGTATATAATAAACTAAAATAAAATATTATTTCTAAACGTTCTATTTTAATATAATCGAGGCCAGAATCAAACGTAAAAAGCTTAAAGCTCTTATCAAGATTACTTTGCAACATAAAGAAAAAGTGTAATTTTTAGGATTCCGCATAATATTAACGAAATTATATAATATATATATGTTATGTGATAATGTGATGAGGCCGACGGCACATCGTCTGACTGTAAACACGACGGTTGTGGGTTTGAATCCCATTCGGTAAATGTGTTATTTTCATTTCCTCGATCTAATTAATAAGACAAAGAAACAATCGATACGGAACCCTCGACATCAAATCTGTCTTTTACTTTTGTATTTTTTTGTTTAGATTGTATCTAGAACATTATACTTACTCCTTAAATGGATCTGACATTTAGTTCCTTATAAAGTCACTCATAAGTAGAGTGCGGTTGAACGTTTTTAAGCAGCTTCGCGCTTTTTCCCGCATATAGCAAAAAAGGCAGAGATACTCTGATACCTCCAAATGTTTTAAGACATTGCGTGTTGAGTTGCGGAACTGAACACCGCGTTCTGCCTTATAAGTTGTACCTAGCACTTAATTAATGATTATTATAAAGTACTTTAATGAATCGCTATTTTTGGCACATTTACCGGTAATAACTTAACATAGGCTTGAAGTGCAAAATGCATCTAACTCGTCGATACAATTTCAGCATAAAACAATTCTCTAAACCTTTATCATATTGAAACAAAAAGTTATATTAAAAATGAGGAATGGAAGTGTCTTATCATTAGGTTCCCAGATTCCCTGTGCCTCACCTGCTATGTGCAGAATACAACATTAAAGCTGAAAAAACCGTAGAGCTAAAAAATATATAAAAAATCTAAACATCCACTTATATGCCTTATATTATTAAAGTACGATTAGCTTAATCGATATACATTAGGTAGATTTTATTAAACAAAAAAAATTCTGACTTTCCCAGTTCAATTAATCAAAAGTCTTAACTGTATTCACTCATTCTAATTGTAAATGAATGAATTTCGCAATGTCTTAAAAAGTTGGCGGTATATGGGGAACGGAATGTCTTAACACTAGGTTCCCTTTGCCTACCCTGCTGCTAAATTATTATCAATGACAAGACAACCCAGTCTTATTCATAATTCACAGACAAAGTGATTTGACCTTCTGTTATAGGAAAGTTGTTATACCGGATACTACAATACGCCCGCAAATAATGTGAGTCATTGTTATAATTACATACTACGCTAGCTTACATACTAACCTAGTTTCAAGATTTTACTTCTTTGTATTGTTTTTAGCATATTTTTTTATTAATTTAATTGAATCCTCGGGCAATGATCACTTTTTTTTTCCATTTTACTGCTCTGGAAAGACAAATAGAGAAGTTTTACTACGCAATGTGACACAAAGTAAAAACTTAGTGTCTAGTGTCTGTCTAGTGTCTTAACACTAATTTACCTCTGCTTACCTTTACTTTAGATAGAAATAGGATAAGTATTTCTTTTCTTTTTACATAAATTATGAAATCTTACATCAAACATTAATAGTAATTTATCTTTTATATATAAAACACAAGATTTAAATTCTCCGTCCTTCATGTCCAACTAAGTATATTAAATATAAACGTTTACTTTAAGTGAGGTTATTAAAAAAATAGAACTATAACATTCATAGTTCCACTTCCATATCTATATATATAAAGCAGGTTACAATCAGATATATATATTTTTTAATTTGAATATTTTTTTTTATTAGGAAACTATTTCTTATAGCACATAGGTGTGACTGTAACGCAAACCAGGAGTTCCTGATATTCCTCGTTTATCCAAACAAACTCTTCAGCTTTATAATATTAGTATAAATTACATAGTTTGTAAGAAACCTTTATTTTATATGATATATTATATTAATCCATATATGTAATTTATGACATTTTCAAGTGCAATAAGACCTAGAATTATTATTGTTTTTACGAAACAAAGCAAATTCTACACGCGATCGTGGTGGAATAGGATTTTAGTCCAGTCATTGTAAGTTGCACTAACGGGATTTTTTAAGCTTTGTCTTGTTACCAGTATGAGGAAATGAAAACAACTCATTTTCCCGAGTGGGAATCGAACCCGCAGCCGTTTTAGATATGGCCATAAATATAATGCGGCGGAATATTCAATTAATTTTGCAAATATGATAATTGATATGGTGGAATGAGGCGATATATGAATTATATGGCCAAAAAATTACCAGTATTTTTTGGAAAATCTTCTGTTTAACGATTTCTGTTCGATGTCATTTTCGAGATTTATAGACTGTATAATACAAAAGGTTGTTAATGAGCTATATGGAGGAAGAAGAACACGGGTTTAGACTCAACGGTTGTGCTGTATTTTTAGAGTTTCTTCAAACATCCGTTTTTTTTAATGACCAAGTCACAATTATCTGATAAAATAGTGGACATCGCTGAACATAAATGGTGGTGAAAAGAATGGTGGATAGATACTGAGGCCCCCTACCCATAGTCCACAGTTGAAAAATTGGGGGACCTTATTACCGCGCTTTTTTCAATTGAATACTGTTAACTCTCTTATTTTCTCTTCCACTATATAGAAAATAGAAATAAGACCTTTAGCAGCTTGTGTTCTAGAGTATTCTATAGAATCTTGCAAAATATTAAATAATATATCATGAAGTTATCACAAAATGGTTGTTAAGATAATAATATATTGTACGTAGCAACTATTTCTTTGCTATAGCACTTTATATAGTAAATCGACAAAGGCTTTTTATCGTAGCCATGGCATAGTGTCTAACTGTTGTAGGTTCGATTTCCACCCGATGAATTTGAATATTTTCATTTCCTGCTCTGGTAAATAAGACATAACACGGCGTTGATTTCTGCCACTCATCATGTCTCGAGAATTGGGTGGAACGTTAACGTATAGAATGTCTTAACATTAGGTTCTCCCTACGTTTGCGCAATAAGTATTTACCAGTACAAGCCAGTACAGTATATATAAGAATGTCTAAATATAATTTCATAAAAAATGTCTAAATTAATGTCTAAATTTAATTAGACATAACCAACTATGCCTAGATAATAGGCTGACCATTACAAGTGCTCAAGGTTGGACCACGCCCGCACATTCACTTAGCGAGCCTTGTAGAAAGCCTTTATCCTCTTACTGCCCTATATACATTGCATTATTTGTGTAATATCAGTTACTAAATATTGTTAGGACAATAGATTTTGATTAGTTTATGCTAGAAGCTTTAAATTGAGGTAAGATAATTGGACCAAGTCCGGCGTAGAATTACGCTATAGAACATACAATGTCTAGAAAACTGAGAGGAAAGTGGAGAACGGAGTGTCTTAACATTAAGTTCCTTCTGCCTACGCTGCTGTACGCGTTATACAGCGTGTAGCTAAAAAAAAGAATAAAAAATATATTTTTACAGTTTTTACGGAACTACAAATATTGAATTAAATATTATTATTATAACAATTTAAATAAATTACACACAAGTTACTAATCACTCACGTTTCTTTATAAGGAAATACTTAGTTCTATTTAAACTGACCAATAAAATTATAGTAATACAACTAACGCACCTTGTATGGCGGAAATATTTACTTTTAACATTACGTAGTAGATATACCTATAACCTATTAACGTTTTAAAAACAAAAAGTATACAGAATACTAGCGACTAAACCGTGGCTTCGCCCGCTTCAATTTATTTTTATATTATAGCCAAATTATGCGATTTTTTACATTCATTGTAGCCTATGTGTAACATATAATTTATATCATTGTAAACTTTCATGTAGTCAGTAGTTTTTTACGAGAAAGTGGAACAAATATTAATAGCGTACTAACAAGACAAGACGCGCGGTTGAGCTCCTCCACTAAACACACAATGCCTCTAGAATTCGGCGGAAAGAGGTAAATACTCCGTTTTCCAATTCCCGGCCACATTTAGAGACATTGCCTGTTAAATAGCGGAACTTAAATATCACTTATTCTTACCAGAGCTAGAAATTAAAAATAATGAATTTCCCCCTAAGCGGAAATCGCACCCGCGGCCGTGACGGTCTCAAATAAAATAAAAAAATATTTTATAATTACAAAGAATGTTTAAGTAACATTTTAATTTTCATTATATTTTTGTTCACAGATGACCAACCGCCAACTAAGAGGCAGCGTCCGCGCGACATGTCCCTGGCAGAACCACCGCATACGATGGAAATCGCACAGATTCTCATATCATTGCTGCACGCGTGGGGTCTGGACCCGGACCTTGATAGGGTCTGCGAGTCTAAGCTCGGGCTGCTTAGACCTATGGTAGGTGTTCATTATTTTTTCGTGTTTTAAGAGGCCGTCTGTTTTGTAAACGCGATGTTTCAGGTTCGATTTCAAGTCACGGTAATGATTTATTATCATTTTGTCGCTCTAGTATCAAGACCTAAAGCGCCATTCATCTCAATACTAGCTTACCAATTGGTAAAAATAATTTAATAAATAGACAATGTGTGAAAGTTATAAAAACTAATGCTTCGAAAAAACGTTAATTAAATAAATATAATATCAGCACCTTTCTGCCGAATGTAAGAATTGCTTACTTTTAATTAATGAACTTACTTTTCTGTATTAAAAGTATAACGATTGGGTATACCGTTAGAAAAGAAAGAAATACAAATATCTTAGAAAATTACCGTGGAGCTTCCGAAATTAGGATTGATTGCCTGGAAGAGTTCACTTTTAGTGATAAGACCTTAGCACACTTTAAATTTTATTTTAAAATCTGTTTAATGGATCAAATGGTAAATGTGTATTAAATACTACAAAAAACTAATTTAACCGCTGTTTACCAGGTGCCAGTATGTTTCGGGGTGGTGTCCCGTCACGGCCACATGGCAGTACAGTTACCCACCAGGCTCGGTAGTTGGGCTGAGGCGTGCGCCTCCGCACCCGACGACCCGTTGCTGCTGACTTCTGATCTTCCCGTAGAACTGCTGAAGCAGGAAAAGTTGACCAGGTAAGTGGTAGTCTGTTCAAATCAAATTTGCTTATTTTAACGTATCTTCTGTATTAATAAGAGCGGGTGACCCTACTAAAAGAGTCTGATAGTACATTTCTCAGTTATTACTTAACTTTGATAAAGAGAATGATTTTGGATATCTTCCATTACTAACTCTTTGAGGCCAGTCGTGGCGCAGGGGACAAGATGTGGCATTGCGTTTGTGGCATTCGTCCAAAATCCGGCGGAAAGTGGGGTAGGTGTATCTTAACACTAGGTTCACTCTCCCTACTCTGCATGCTCTGATGCTGTTTAAAGCGTAACTAATATATATGGTATGTATTAGAAAACTATAAAATCTAAATATATTAGACGCAATTAAAACGCACTAGTGTATCAATTCTAAACAACCTCAATAGTATGTAGAGCGTGGTAGTATATCATATTGCGTATTGGTATAGGTTGACAGTATCTAAGTTATGTATAATACTGTGTGTCTTATCTAAATATTATCTGTGTTTTTTAAATGCGTTAATCTTTTTTGGTTTCACGCTATATCCCGCATATAGCAGAGAGGCAGAGGGAACCTAGTGTTACGGCATTCTACACACTTCAAATTTTCTTCGTTGTACTCATCAGATGTTACCAGTGTAACTTATATTATTTGAATACGGAACTATCACTCAAAAATCATAAAACCTAAACATCTCAAAAATTAAATTATCTGGACCGACAAAATTGATATATTATAATATTCTTTTTATGTCTGTATCCTTAATTAAAAAAATATATACATATATTTTACATATACATTATATATATATTTCTGTTCAACAGACTCTTCTCATCCAAACTGCACTGGGAGTTGAGCACTACTCTGACAACAAACCACTTGTTGTCGATCGTGGCCCTCGCCAACACTCTCATGTCAATGAGTAACGCCAGCTTTGTTCCCGAGCAAGAGGTGGCTAGACGGTTGCACAGGTAAAACAAATACAAACATAAAAGTAAAGTAAAATATTCTTTATTGCACACCAAATAATTACTTACAAATGTGTTTATAATGATACAAAAAACAGCACAATAGGCGGCCTTATTGCTAAGCCAGCAATCTCTCCCAGGCAACCTTTGGATAGAGGAGAGCATTAATTAAATTAGGAGGGGTGTACTAAATAAATCTGAGTACTAAATAAAATATATAAATGGGCGAAAATATACACATATACATACATACATGAATACATACATACAAACACACCTACATACACATATACATATATAATAAGATTTTGTGGGAACAGTAAACGTATTAATTAAATTAAATTTGTCAACTATACTTAAGATTCTCAATGTGTCAAATAATATTCTTATTAGTTAATTGGATACATTTTTTATATTCCCACGATTAGAGGATATCCGTTTTCAAGACATTGCGTTGTCGATTGGCGAGAAGTTCTGCGTCTACCGCGCATTGTGTAATCGAAGCGGATGCGTATAAATAATTTAAGCATAGGCATTCCCCGGAGTGGGAATCGAATCTACAACCATCAGATACAAGGTTACACTGATAGTTAACTTTTATTTGTGACTTAATTCGTGTGGTCACGTGGAAGTAACTAAGAGCTGGTGGTCTCGAAGGCTGCGAAGCTCTGCCATTCTTGTCCAGATGTTAAACAGCCTATGGTTTTCCTTAAATAATGGTTACTGTTACAAAAAGGTTATTTCAATTCGAACTTCTAGTTCCTGAGATAAGCTCAACCAAACAAACTCTTCAACTTATAATAAGGGTACAGAAGTTTCGTTGAAAATATGTTGAAAATATTTATATTTAATTTCATCGTTATTTGGAAATTGAACCTACAACCGTTCGTCCGTTGTGCGTTCTCAAAAATTCGGAAATAATTCATCCTCATAATATATATAAATATATTTTATTTTAGACATTTTAACACATTATAATTATATAAATGAAATTTATGTAAACGATTAATCAGTTTGAACTGAAAAAATTATTGTAGTGCGTGTCTACTGTAAATGTTGGATACGTCCGGTTTTCTAAAATGTATTATCGAATACCCAAATATCTTACTTCTTTAGAAACAATATAAAAAAATACGTAACTGGATTTGAACCCAGCCTTCTTGTGTATTAAGCTTCTCACCTGATCCATAATATTAAAAAAGTAAGCCATAGAACATAAGAATACCGACGTAGCTTCATAACAACGTACGGCTTAGTGGCCAGAGCGCATGGACGGTTTTAAAGCGGCGTGAGTTCTATTCTAATTCAAATTCTAAAAATCTAATTGAATTCGTTAAAATTAAAATATTTTTCTTGCCTGCCTTTAGAAATGTAAAAATACTAAAAAATATATTAAATATCAAACAGACCGACAACCCGTACGTCGTCTTGGGCGGGAGACGAAGAACGAGAAGAACAACTAGCAGCTCAGCAAGCTCATATTAAACAAGGATGGTCCCTGCTGGCGACTCTGCACTGTGTTCTTTTACCCGATAAGGTTGTGGCGGCTGGTAAGGAAGGATTTTAAATAGAATTGAAAGAAGGCATATCTAGGCTTATCTATTATTTTATAGTTTTAAAACTTTGTAGGATGAACGTAACATTGTTTTTTATAGCTTAAAGTAGAGTTTTAGTGAGATTTAGGCCTTTTTTCATTTGGATATGACTTTTAGCTTAATTCGACTCATATTATTCATGAGATAAACGCTTATAACCAAACAAATTCTTCAGCTTTATGACATTAGTATAGATTTGTTTGTGTCCATCATAGCGGCCTCTCGACGTAAAACTCCATATCTTTTTAGGTGCAAAAAGCTTCAAACGTCCTCAAGTAGAGATGTTAGCGCGGAGATGGCAACACCACTGCCTTGAAGTGAGAGATGCTGCACAAGCACTGTTGTTGGCCGAACTTGGCAGGTCAGGTATATTACAGACTATCGACCTGAGCGCGGCTTCTCCTGCTTAAACTTATTAATATACAAAATTTTTCCTGTAAAGTTTAATCAAAAGAAGAAGAAACTTCGAAAGCGAAATCTTTTTGAATTGTTTTCAAATTATTTGTAATCAAATCCAGAAAAAAATATACTCAATTTATTATCAAAATAATAACATAATTCATTAAAACATAAATTTGCTATCAGGTTGGGTCCAAAAGGCCGTAAATCATTGGTGGACAATTGGGCACAGTTTCTCCCTCTGTACACTCATACAGAGAGTATCAACCCGCACGCGGCACAGAAGGAACCGATAGAAAAGATAGCAAGAGATGTAAGTAGAATTAAAAAGTAGATTAGACAACAGCATGCTGCTGTCGGCCCTCCCGAATAATATAAATAAATTTTCAATTTTCAATTTTTATAATATATATAAATTTTCATTTCTGTGTAAATTTGAATATAATTCTACTAATATTTTTTTTTTACTTTCCACTGGTGCTTGCATATAACAACTATAGAGGAACCGTTCCCCGTGCACGGCGACATTGTGTGTTATGTGGGGGAATTCAACGCCGCACAATTTGTTGTTTGTGCGGCGTTGAACAAATGCAACAGCACATGCTCTGCTGGTGTATTTGTGGTGATTTTTACCATTTTGTAAAATTTCTCACAACTTAACCCCAAATAACAGCTTTAATGTTAATTATTATCATTATTTGAATATAGACGTTTATATTAATATTCTAGCAAGAAGAAGAATTTGAAGAAGACGAAGAAGAAGTAGTCCGCAAGCCTTCTTCTTTAGCAGAATTAAAAAGAAAGCAAACCACAGCTGTCGTTCTTTTGGGAGTCATTGGGGCGGAATTCGGACAAGATATAGCGAGTGAAGGTAGTGTATTCAAACTGATAAGTAACTACGACTATGTGTGGGACTCAACGCCGCGTTTTATCTTAACAGACTGAGAAAATTAATTATTCTCACGTCCTCGTTCTGTCAAGACGCAACGTTGAGTTCCATGTCTCAATTTCCAATGTAAGACTGACTGAGAGCACAAAGTGTGTGTAACGGAGTGTTATGACACTGGGTACTCTCTGTCTCTGTTTTGTGCTTTTATGTATTTTTTCAATTAATTTAATGCCTTGTTTATATAATGATTACAAATATGGATTCAAATAGTAGGCAATAAAAGACTTGTTAACACTTTAGCACCTGTATATTTGTATGTTATATTAAATTGATAATATTTGTAGGTGCTGCCGGTAATAAGAGACGCAAAGACGGTGACAGCAGAAAGAGTTCTATCGTAGAAGGTAAGAACAAAAATTATTTGAAAAACCTATTAAGATTCGGTTGCTTGGGGACGAAGGGACGGAACCCTTATGGGATCACTGTGTTATTTGTGTTTACTTAATTATTTTTTTATCTCAACCAGGTTTCACATTGAGTGCGTCAAATAACTTGGCTCGTCTCACAGCCTTGGCGCTGACCCATCTTCTGTTAGCTCCGGGGAGTCCCCGTCTTCCGTCACATACACCGCTACGACGGGCGGCAGTCGACCTACTGGGTCGTGGGTTCGCTGTCTGGGAACCTTACTTGGATGTCAGTCATGTATTACTTGGTAAGATAATTTGACTGACTTTGATTATTGATGATATAAAAAGATAAATATCTTTATTGCACTTAGTAACAATGAATGATACATAGTCCAGAATATTGTTAGCAAAGTTGGACTTATCTTTAATAGATATTTCTTCCAGTCTATCTATGGGTGTGACAGAAAGTTAAAACTTTATACGCCTTAATGTGCAAAAGCTAATGTATTTGGATCAATTGTTATTATTATAATTACTTATAAATATAGATATTGTTTAAATAACGTATGGAGGAAATTTAGGGAGTAAAGTTGTGGAAGTATATAAATTGTAAAAAAAACAGTATGTAAATTGTAAATTAATTAACATAAGCTTTGCTTGACAGATTGATAACATTAAATTAGGTTTACCAAAATTTCTCTGCGCTATAACTTATAACTTTAAAAAGAAATACTATATATAATATAGTATAATTATATTAATAACTAGCAATTACATAAACAAAAATTTAATAAAATCCTATTCTCTCCTTTTCCAACCAGGTTTACTAGAAATGTGCTCAGATGCGGACAAACTAGTCCCCTCAATGACGTACGGGCTCCCCCTCACCCCGCAAGCGGACTCGTGCCGCACCGCGCGACACGCGCTCACCCTTATTGCTACTGCCAGGTAAGTGACTTGGAATAAGTAAATTATGACTTTATTATTATAAAATATACATTCTGAAGTAATTAGAAGTATTCCAGTTTATTCCAGTACTATAGCACAAAAATTAATACAATTTATCAATATTTCCAACTAAATATAAAATGCGACTAGGCCAGCAGCGTTCATAACAACAATGGCGCGCGAGGTGGCACGCTGCGCGGCCGCCCCCGCCGGCGCACCGCCGCCCCCCGCCGCGCTCGCCCTACAACGCGGGCGGGCGGAGGTGCTGCGCGGGATAGAGCTGCTCATCGAGAGGATGCATGGGGAAGTGGCAGAGCTGCTGGTTGAGGTGAGGGTTTTTTTTTAATTCAAAGCTTTTTTTTCCTCCCGGTTGATAATTTGTCTTATTTTTTTAATGTGAAAGCTGCTGGTTTAAGTCTATTCGCCGATCTGTCTATATAAAATCACTGTAATTTGGAGATATGTCAATGATGGTACCGAGAAATACCGAATAATCAATAGAATTCACGAGTTCGCGATAAAAAGTACGTTGGCTTAAATAATTTTCATGTTTGGCATTTTGAAAATAATACATTTTGTTTACAAAATATAGATGATGTGAGTTTCCCTATTTCTATCTCCTTATAATCCAGGTAATGGACATCATCCTCCACTGCGTGGACCAGTCGCATCTGAAGAGCAAGGGCCTAAACGAGGTGTTCCCAGCGATATGTCGCTACAACCAAGTGTCTCACTGCCCCGCTACTAGGAGGATTGCTGGTATGTAGATAAATGTTTTTGATTTTAGTTCATCACTCTGTATCCGTCGGGTAGAGAGCACTCTGTTCTCTACTTTTCGCCGATTTTTTGGGGCATTGTGCTGAGTGGTTTTACCTTGTCACCAGAGTAAAGAAATGAAAATATTAAATAATTAGTTACCCCGAAGTCATGCAGTCATTCAGAACATCGGAACTTACAATTATCGCCTTACGATATTACGTAACGATATTACATATTGTCAAAAATGTCTTTATTACAAATAGGGGATAGCGAAGTAACTTGATATAACTAAATCAATATTATAATTAAAGACATTTCTTCAACATTGTAATATTTGAATCTACAAGCACTCATTTCAAATATTTTACAAAAGATTTTTTTTTTAATATTAATTTATACACAGTAACTTTTGTTTCTACATAGAAAAAAAACTAATATAATGTTCTATAATATTGCCAGTTGGCAGCCACACAGGCCAACTAGCCATATACGAGCTAAGGGCAGGTCGTTGCCAGTCCCTGGCAGCTCACTCTGGGCCTGTCACGGCCTGCGCGTTCAGCCCTGATGGCAGATATTTAGTGTCATATGCCACATCTGACAACAGATTGTCGTTCTGGCAGAGCACTGCAGGTGGGTACTTTTTTTTATTTAATTTAGTTTTCTTTTATGTTATTTGTCCATTAATAAATATTGTGGATAACTTAAGATAGTAATTGGCTGATGATTTATACTTTACTTTTAATTTACTTACTTTATTTATACTACTTTTTTTATAAAAATTGAACGTAGAGACGGTATAAATTAAATTTCAATGATGTACTTTAAAATTATTAATTTAACTGCAAATTTAAAATAATAGATTGACTTTGATTCTTGTGGAACTAATTAAAGAAGTTCTCATTCCACTCTTATTACTGACCAAAATGTGTAAAATTTCTTAAAACTATTTTTCATTTATTAAAACTTCATACAATACACTTTAGGTATGTTCGGTCTGGGTGCGGCACAGACGCGTTGCGTCAAATGCTACAGCACAGCTCCAATGGCAGATGTTGCCAGACTCAACCCAGCGCGTCTGGCACGACTGGTCTGGACCAATTCACGTACAGTTACTTTGATGCTGGCAGACGGATCAGAAACGAGATTCAATGTTTAAAACAAAAATTATTAGAGATAATATGTGTTGTTATCAATATTACCCTAACTTACCCTTTTGTATTGCCTGTTATGTATTATACTTACCCAAGTTACCCATGTATTAATGTATTAGCTAGTAACGCTTACGTTATTTACACTTATAAAGAAAAGTTTTGTTGGTTCCTGATATATAACTGTTAACTATTTATTCATTATTATTTATCATTATATCAAAATACAGTTTTATTCTAAAAATAAAACATATTGTAAAAAATATCAGCATAATAATTTAATACTTGTTTACGTTTTATATTAGTTAGTAAAGGTATTTATTTATATTTGTTGTGTAACCTAATATTAATATTATATTTACTTATTTACATGACGTATAAAAATTTGAACGTACGTAGGCACTTCTTTAACATTGTAACCAACGTAGCTTGATGAGAACGTATGGTTTAGAACCCAATTTTTTTATGGTTGGAAACCAGCTATAGAAGCGCGGGTTCAAATCCCGCTATGATTTTTTTACGCTTTCAAAATAAGATTTTTTTCCTAAGTTGAAGACACTTTAAAAATGTTAAAAAAAATTGTATTACCTTTACCCATATTTACCTATGCTTACCTTACTCAACTCAAGCTTACCCAAATAATATTAACACAAAAAAGAAACATTCTAATAAAAATAATTATTAGTGTTTTCTACAAGTATATAAAGCATTTGTAAAACATTCCAAGCTTTAAAAATATAATAAAAAATCTTCAAAAGACTATTAAAAAAAGTGAATTATAAATTATATAATTTGACTTGATGAAATTGATTTTTTAATGCAAATGTTTAATGTATTTTATTATATTTAAATAATTTCAGGCCATATTAACATTTATAACAAGATTATAATTATGTAAATATTAACCAGAAAATTTTGTAAATATGAGTATAAATCATGATTATTTTTTACGTGTTTCTTATCTTCAGAGTTCTGGCATAGTACAGAAGATTTTTTGATATTATGGATTTTAAGGACGTTTTCTTTGTTGATTCATTTAGTAATATAATAGTTTTAAAAAAAGTATATGTTTAATACGATCAACTAATTGTGTTGTTATATAATTCCAAAATTATTTTGTCACAAATAAAGTGAAATTAATCAATCATGAAAGAACCCGAAACTACAGAAAAAAATGTCAATTGTTTCTTTATAAAAAATGATATATTTCTATAAGGTAGATGGCTTATTGGAGTCACGCCTTTAAAAGCCAACAACACACAACACGTTTGCTAAAAGTAAAGAACTGATTGTAAATTCATCACAGAAAAGAAAAAAAAATGATGTCATATATTCTTCTTCATGTTTGTTTGGTAGCACAATATATTATCTAAGATAATTGTTTGTTTTTCATAAGGATTAAACTTTTTCCTCAACTGGGAATTGAACTAGTGATCTATGAATAAATTGTAATAGACTTAATTTGAAAAACTAACATTTTATGTTGAATGTTTATAAAAATATGAAAATAAAAAAAAAATGTTATTGACTAAAGTATTATAATGTATTTTATTGTTTAATGTGTTGCTAATTTTAAATAAGTAAATGTATGAAAATATATTACCTTGATTTTATTTAACCTTAATTCAGGCAATTACCTGAATACCTGCTTTTTATGAATGAACCTGAATCCACAACCAGTATAATTGCTTTTTTTTTAAATAATATATAGCCGATTTTTGAGGCATAATATGTTGAGTGGCAGAACTCAACGTTACGCTTTGCCTCATTAGTAGAGCGAGGATATAAAAATATTAAATATTTCCACCCGGTCATTAATATCGGTTTTACAACCTGACGATGCTGCCATAGCGCTACGTGTATGTACTATACACCCTACACAGCGACTAAGAGGGAATCTAGTATCAGTATATCTACCACATTCTTCTCTTTCAGGGCCATTATAGTGAAAATATTTCTTAAATGTGTCATACAATATATTAATAATAGTAATAACGTGGTAATAATTGCATCCATGACGTGCAAAGTGCGGGAGGTGGCTCTGAGTTATATCGAAACATTCACCATAATGTAATATAGCCTATAATAGCCTTCCTCAATAAATGGACCATTTAATTATAAGAAAATATATGTTTTCCATTTATTCGTAGTACTGTAGAAATATAACATATAAAGAGTAAGAACTTTGTGACTTCAAAACCATAAAAATCCCTAATCACTGTAACTTACTTACTTTCCATTCTCGCCAACGCACGCATTGATTTTTTCCAGCTACGTAACAATTTGAATGCGGTTTTCACTAATAGATAGCGTAACCTTCCTCACCATGGGCCTAGGAAGAGGGGGGAACGGGTTGGCCGTCGGCCAACGATCTCTCGGGTATGTACTTAATGGGGAATGAAAATAATTCGTTTCCCCCCGAGCGGGAATTAAACCCACGCTCATTGCGTTTAAAGACAGACAGTCCCACTGGGCCACGAAGGCCTCTAATAATAATTTTCTAATTTCTTTGTAATTTTTAATTTTCTTTTATAACAAAGTAAACCTAATAAGGAATTAGTAAAATTGGAATTTTCATTGTTTACATTGAAGTTTAGTAAGCCATAAGTTTTAAGTTTAGTTTTCAATATTGAAATAATTGCTTCTGCATATTAAAATAGTCTCTTCGCTGTCATACATTTATTTATAAACCACCACTAGAGATCACTAGTAGTGTCCAAAACAAAAAGAGGGTAGACACAAAATAACATAACAATAATAAGTAAAAAACAAATGTTTTTTATTATACACGTTGTTATAGTAGAACAACCATAGACCCAAAGTATTTATTCTAATGCAAACAAAAATTATTGAGACATAAAACATCACGTAAAAAAAAATTACGACTTGTAATTTAAAAAAAATACTCTGGACAATGGCGTAGCGAACAGCGACAAAAAAAATATCCTCCAAACAGATTATAATAATATATTTAATTAATTTGATAATACTTTGCTTACTTTTTGGTCAACATTCTCTCTATGGGTTGTGGTCTTTGCCACTTTAGAAAAAAAAAAGCAAAAAACAAATTGGCTACTTGTAATCTACTACAACCTTGATTAAACCTGTCAAATGTCATATCACATGTAGTTAAGAACCGCGGCCCTATTTTTTTTCATTAATATTATACAGATAATAAATATGATAATTAAAAAAACATTGACCCACTTTGTTCGTATCGATTTCAACCCGAGTTCTTTATCGATATACCCACTCGAGCCGAAAGCTTAATAATAAAAAGATTTGCAATTTTTACAAAATTTACACTTATACTATGAAAAAAAGGAAATAATTAAAGATTGTGTTAAAACTGAAACATTTTCTAACTCTTGATATCGATTATAAAATCGATTTTATTTACTAACAATACATATATAACTAACATACGCTTTCAAACATACGGACAAGTTTTGTTCTATTTATTTATTATCTATTTATACATTATAACACTAGAAACTATCCTAAATCGTCCATTTATCATAAGAATACGTCTCAAAATTACAATTAAATTAAATTAGACTGTATATCGTGGTCACTCACAGCCACAAAATTAAAAAAAGAATTTAATTTTAATAGTCTTGGGCCTGCCAAAGACAGGAAAAAACATTTCAAAGCGGGCCCCTACATTAATATTAAAACTAAGAAATTACTATTTTTTTGGTCATCTAACCATTTTTTTATTTTTTGGAAATTATGACCATTTTTTTCAATTTAACGTCACTTAAGTAAAAATATTCTACAACTATACTTAATATGCTCTCATAAAACTATGAAATGACTTACTTAAAAGAAAAACATATTTAACTTTAAGCCAAAAATTAAAAGAACACTCTAGGTATAAAAAAACTTTTTTGACATAACATATCTTTCATAGATCGTAGTCAAAATGAAAACTTGAAATCAGAAAGACCAAAGTCAAAATATATACGGCCTTGAAATGTGTGTTTGTACTTAACTCTACAAAAGATACGAAATCGATATTCAACGATAAAAGGAATAAAACCATACAGTAAACGACTTTTTAGACAAAATAAAAAAAAGTATTTGTTTTTAAGTCAAAATGATCGTTGAATGTTCGTTATCTGTTTGCTATAATATACATATAATCTCAGTCTATAGCGTAGGCTATCTACAATTAAGGCTTTTTTTTCTATTATTGCTATGATTTTTTTTACATGTAAAACGTGAACATTGTGCTATAAGGCGTTAGAATTTGTGAATTTCATAAACATTACTATAATAAAGGCAGAATACTTTCGGACTTAAGCCTAGCGGAGTGAAGCTAGCTCAATAATTATTTTTTTATCTATATTCATTATTTAACAGATTAGAACGGATAATCTATAAAAGCATGGTATAAGGAACTTCATCAATTACTTATTTACGTACAATCGTGAAAAGTCAAAATGACTGACGAATGACATGTTTATACGAACGAAATGAATTAAATAATATTTTTTTAATACATTTTTTTTATTAGTTAGTTATTTAACCTTTTCACAATCAATACAATTAATTAATTATCACTGATTTTAAATTGAACTAAAAAAATTGAACAAAGCGGTCAATGTGGTCAATCAGTCAATCATTGGGCTAGTTACATTGTAAAATGCAGATAATATTTGATTATTAGAACGCAATACGATATTCAATTTTATTTTGTATATACACATTTTTTTATTGGAAATTGATTAATTCCCCATATTTACAAACACAATTATCAATCAATCAATCAATCAACCAACCAACCGTGATCGCGTTCAAAATCACCGACAACACAACAATCCGCGTCTTACTTAAGAGACAAACAAAGAAAGTGGAAGTGGGAGGAAAGGAGGGATATTCATAAAAAAAATATTAGAAAAAAAAACAAAAAAATCCGTAGCAACACTACTAGTGAGGTCCGTTTGTTGATGAGGAACGTCGACACACGAAGCTGGTCGGCTAGTGATGTCACTTGCCCGGGTGTCCGTTGCCGTACGTGTCGACCTGCAATACGAGCCGAGTTGAGTGCGCAGCCGTGTGTCGTCGTTCCTAGCGAGGCTACGCGCGGCGGTGTGTGCAATATTGACAATCGCCAGCCAGTGATAGAGTGGTAGGTTTACACATTATTGCATGACGATTAGTGTGTTAACTTTTATAGAGACCAACGTGAAAACCACCGCCGCGCGTTTCCACTATCAACTAAATTGTGTTTGACGGATTGATTGATTGATCCATTGAATCAATTGACCAATCCATCAAACAAGTTTATTTGATAGTTTTTTATAGCTGGGATTATTTAAATAAAAGAATATTTATAAAAATCCGAACTATAAAAAAAGCTGCCCGCCACCATTTTGAAGCGAAAACCCAACGGTTATATAGAGAATATGTCCAGTTTTAAAAAATAACATTGTAATATTAGCAAAAAAATACAATAATATTTTTTAACCCCACAGGACACGATGTACACAGCTGCGCGCTATTATTTCGCTGTTATTTAGAAAATTATGTGCACAGGGTAAAATAACAGCCAAGTAATAGGAAAACAAATTAAAGAGAAAAAATACCGTGTCATAATGTAAAAAAAAAAGAAACAGTTCAAGCAACAATTCACACATGCAGACAAATTCGCTTTATATTTATATATACATATATAAGTTTATTTTTCTCTTTTTTTAACGCCTCTACTCTGTATAAAGATATTTATATAAATGGTGTTATAAAAAATAAAATTCAAATAATTTGTAGAGCGTGATGTTTTAATTCAAAAACAAATTTTCTTTTTGCGTCTTATAATTAGAAAAGAGTCCCCTTAGAATTTAGTCACATCAAAAAAGAAAATAACAATTTTCAATTATTTCATAATATTTAAAAGTGTTATATGCACTCTTATTATTATAATTTTTGAAAGTTTCATATAAAGTCATTAACCGTAGTAATATTATGAGAAGCAAATTTAAGAGATACGAGCTTAATCATGTAAGTCATGTCATCATCTAATTTTAGTTTATTCATCAAACTTGTAGGAATAATCTCGTTTTTTACTAAGATTTACATTTATAGAATTAAATAAAATCTAAATTAACTATATTAAATGTTAAACTTAACAGATATTTGAAAATTTAAGTACTTTCCAAAAAAAATTATATAAAAATAATAATAATTCATTAATGAATTCTAAAAGTAAATGGTAACGAAAATGGCACCACTATTTAAAAAAATCGTTTCACAACAAAATGTTTGCATAGACGATTTCCAATCATTCTTAAGCAATAGTGTTGCTGATTGATGATGATTGATTACTTAATCTATAGACAATGTATTTTTTTTTGTTTTTATATTTCTTGTGTTTTACTATACGTGAGAATTTCTAATACTTCGTATTGGCTAGAGCAAAGCTCATAAGGAACACTACATTGACAACACCCTGTATGTTTACATTTTTTTTTCCTTTTTTATTAGAGCAAGCAATTATAAATAACAAAATTAACATAAAATTAAATTAAAGCTGATATGGTAATGTGATTCTGATTATTTTGAATATCTATAAAAAATATATATGTATACAAGATAAAATAATAACTTAAAAAAATAAATTAGTCATAATGAGACGATTTTAATAAATTTAATTATTCTATAATTAAATATTTTTATTTATTTTTTATCTCGTGAATAGGATATATGAAAAAAAAATTTTGTTTTATTATATAACTAACTGTCAATATTATCTGTTAGTATTATTGGAATGTCATGATTATATCGTAAATGATCACTTATACATAAAAATCTAGCAACATCTAATATTCATCTAAAAATAATGAGAATATCATTATAATTTATATTTATAATAATAATATAACACAAAATAATAAGCTGTTCGAAAAAACCCTCATTTTTTGTTCAAAATTCCAACCATTTTCTTACATGTATAAGATTTTAAATAAACTATAATCAATATTTATATATTCTCTCGATATCACTTGATTTTACGATAATTACATATTAAAAAAATCCTACTTATACAACCAACTGTATGTTATACCAAATGTATATAGCTAATTAATTTTGTTCTATATACATAATGTACGAAGAAGATAATTATATTTACTAATCTTTTTTGTTTTTGAAAATCCAAAAAAATATCTGAATAAAATTAATTAAAAAAAAACAAGAAATACGAATAATTAAAATTTAAAATACACCTACATATTTCAGATAATTAAGTCAAATATTTAAAAATAACATTAATTTTAGTATGTCAATGTTGAACACCTGTATCATTAGATATGGAATGTTATTGTTTATGAAAGAAAAACATTAAGCAATTTTGAAAATAATAATAATCAAAATCAATATATGTACGAAAATAATTTAAAAATTAAGAACATATTATAGAACACAATTTTAGAATAAAAATAACTAAGAATTGAAATTTGGGAAAATAATTACAAAATTTATAACTATTGAAAAATAAAATGACTTAATGAAGTGAAATATGCATCATGTAAAACGGAAAGTTATTTTTTCACAACTTTTAAAAAATTTAGAAAAACACGTTTCTAAGCTTATTTTTGGCACAACAATTTTATATTCGATCTTTAAATTTCGTTAGATTCTCGTATAATATTTTATCTATGTAAAATATTTATAATCTATATCTAAAACCATAGATAATATAATTTTTAATATAGAAATATAATATATAATATTTATTTAACGTCATATTTGTATAACTATAATGTATAATTTACTAAGATATAGTTAGAAATAGATTTCTTAAGGCATTAAAAATATATATTTCCTTCAAATTTTTTATCTGTTTCTAATACAATATAAAAATTAAAAAACCTACATAAATGTTTATATACGTTAATTATTGAAAATAATGTTTCTTTTTAGAACTCGTCAACCATAAGAAAACTATAACTATCTCTTAATAAATATTTCATCTATATGTATATAGAACATTCTATAAAACTTTCTTCTATCATATAGACTTTATAGGAAATAGACAAATATTTTTTTTCGTGCAATAGCATCATTCAATAGATAATATAATAGACATCAAGCAACAACCATAGATTATAAATGTATATAAAAATTTGTACATTCAGAAACATTACAGTAATAAATATATGTCAAAGATTAATTTAAAGACTATTATTTTAATAAATATATAATATGTCCACTAGATTTCGTCATATATATTTTTTTCTTTATAAGAATTCTAAGGGCCAGCTGCCATTAGGCCTACCTTTTCTTTTGCACAAAAACTGATTATTTAAAAAAGTAGAAAAATTTATTATTTAAAACAAATACAAAAAAAGACGTTTGATGGAACATAAGAATTATAAATAATTTTCATATAGAAATAGTTCTATACAAAAAAATATTATAATTGTTTTAAATATTAAACTTTATTTGCGTTTCAACTACAATAAAAGTTAATAGAAAAAAGAAAGAAATAACGATTTATAGAATCAATAAATGTAACGAAGAAAATATATATATAACTAAATAAAAAGAAAATGATTTTAAATAAAAAAATCTTTCACACCATATAAAATGTTTAGTCACCATTCAATAAACAAATATGAATGAATGGGGGGGTCTCATTCGAAAAATACCAAAATGGTCTGTAAAAAAGTCCCTAAGCTCCACAATTTTACCCCCACCTTCTCATTCTGGGGGAGGAGGGGGTACTGGGGGAGGGGGCATTGCAGGCAGGGGTGGCTGGGGAGGGGCGAACCTCCCCATACCCATGGGGAAGAAGTAATCCATCCCCATACCGTACGGGTTGTACAATGGGGGCGGAGGTTGAACCATATAATACGGTAACGGCGGCCTGTAAGGAAACCAACCTACCTTGTTTACAGCTGGTTCATGTCTCGCCATCTTCTGAGGGGGTCCAGGTTCGATTCCACCTGTCCTTTTTCTCGACGTTTCTAGAACTTCCTTCGAAATTTTAATCTTAAGACCTGGATTTTGAGGTGGTGGGGGTGGCACTGCCAATCTTTCTTTAGGTATCTTTATTTTGAGCCCGGGACTAGTGGATAACTTTTCCCTGGGTATAGTTATACGCAAGGTACCATCGTTTTCTGGGACTGGAGGTACGGGTTCAACTTTCTTTTCTTTTTCTTTATCTTTTTTATGTTTCTTTCTTTCTTCTTTGGATTTGTCACGATCTTTGTGTTTGTGTTTGTCCTTCTTTTTCTTTTCTTTCTTATGTTTATGATCTAAATCCTCTACTACCTGAGGTATCGGTTGGACTTGAGGTGCCAATTGAGGAACAGGTTGAGGTACCTCCACCTGAGGAGGAGGAGCGGGGGGAGGTGCGGGAGTTTCTATTACAGGTTCCTTCTTGACTTCCATTGGCGATTTCTTTTCCGTTGGGACGGTTATTGGTACTGGTTTTGCTAAGCTTTCTTTTAATAGGTTTGAAACCAAAGTGGGGTCGGTTTCAATACCGTTGAGGGACCTCGGTTCCGGTTTCCGTTCTGGTTGTCTCGTTTTGATCGCGTTACCACGCTGAGAGTCTCGTATCACATTTTCATATCCGGGAGTTTCATCAATTTTTTTAACTACAGGTACTAATTCTGGTTCCGAGTTCGACGGAAGTCTTTGTCTCGATTTAATTTCTTTATTGGGGGGTGATGAGAATGGGGACAAAATTGCCGGGGGTTGCATATCCCTGACAACTGTTGAAGGATCAGGCCTCTTTTTGTGAGGACTGGGAGGTCTTTGGGGCTCTTGCGGGGTAGTCTGAGGTTGAGGTACTGGTATGGGTCTAGGTTCCTGTCTTGGTCGAGGAGGATTAGGGGGTCGTCTTGGAGCCGAAACTGCCGGTGTTGGATTTTCTGGCGAGAATAGGGACGGAGGTCTCGTTCTTTGGGGTTCGGGAGTGGGTTGAGAGGTTGAAGGTACAGGCGGTCTATGCCTATCGTGAGGCGGTTTATGATGGGGTGGTTTATGGGGCCAGGGATGTGTCTTATGGGGGGTTGGCCTGTGATGTGGGGGAGGTTGATTGGGTCTTTGATTAGGTTGATTTTGCGGAGGTCTTTGTATTTGTTGGCGTCGTTCCCTCTCTTCCCGCCTTTCTCTTTCCTCCCGCTCTCTTTTCTCCCTGTACAGGTTGTAATCTATTTTCTGGGGTTGCGGTGGGTTCGGTTGCGCAGTTGCTGGTACGTAACCACCTGGTGGTTGTTGGCGACGTCTTTCGCGTTCATATTCTGTGCAAAACAAACAATTGAAATTTAAGTGATATACTACTGTATAACGGACGGACGTAGTAAATTAAGTAAAAGAGATAGGGGGAGACCTCAGTTGACCTTTTAAAGCGCAATATTAAAGGTAATTGGAGGAAAGTCACACATGAGGACCACTGGAATTAATAAATATTCATAACAGCAGATACCATAGTGTATAGCACTCTATTTTCTCTGATTACCCCACTAGGGATAGAACGTAAAGCTAAGAAATTTTAAGTTAAAATAAATACCTTTATCAAATGACTTATCAATCTCCTCGCTGGCAAGCGTGTGTTTTTTGTCGAAGGGCGAGTTCGCCACACCCGAACCGGATGGGTGTGCAGCGTTTGAATGGGGAGAACTACCGCCTGTAAAAAAGTATTCATTTCATTAAATAAATATTGGTTCCCTCTGCCTATCCTGCTGAACCTGATTTATTTATTAAATAGATATGAGGCCAGTCGTGCAGTAATGGAGTAAAAGTGCGACTATAAATGCGAAAGGTTGTGGGTTCGATCCCCACTCGAGGTCATGAAATATTTATTTAAATTTATATTTTCATTTCTTCGCTCTGGTGTTGTCAACACTCAATGCCTACGGAACTCGGCGGAAAGCGGGCAACGGAATGTCTTAACACTAGGTTCCCTGTTCCTACCCTGCTGTGTACGGGATACAGCGGGCAGGTGATTTGATTTTGTAACGAGGCAAAGCACAGCGTTGAGTTCCGCTATTCACGCAATACCTACAAATTTCAGTGGAAAGTGGGGAACGAAAGTGTCTTAATAGGAATGGAGTATCTTAACACTAGATTCCCAAGTTACCCCTGCCTACCCCTGCTGTGTGACATACACTATGAAGTTAAAACGTTGCGCATATTATGGAAAAAGTATTATACGAAAAAAAATAGGATTTTTTATAATATTCCAGAGTTGTCTGCACAATAACTCTTAAAAGCAAACAATAGAAACTTTTGTAAAATTCTAGAACATTCTTACAATATCCTTTAATAATCTTCTTTAGTCTAGTCAGACATTTACAAAATATGACTATTATGCCTGAATAAATGTTTGTAAAAACAAATAAAAAGTTAAAGATACTTTCAGAAAATTCTATCAAAATAGAAACTTCTACCATATTCCAGAACATTACAACATCTACTCACTGTTAGACATAGTCATCATTTTCCTCTTCAACCGTGATGGACACTTGTCGAATATGTGAAGGAACTCCGCAGTCAGTCTCTCCAGCAGCTCTGTGGTCACACTTCTGTCTACGTAGGAGAACCAATGCCTGCCTTCGTGGGACTGTGGTATCTAAAAATATAAAGAAAATAGAGCATATCCATAAATATTTATATTATAAATATTTATTTTATGTTACAGTTACAGTTTCTTTAATTTATTTACTATATGAGTAAATAAATGGAAGAAACTTTACTTCATCAAGACCATTTTCTAAAGGAAAAGGAAGTAAGGTAGGTAAAGGATACCTGGTGATAAGACACTCCATTCTACTATGCAATGCATAATTGTATGGCAGATGCCGAAACTCAAGAATGTAAGTTGTGAAGTAAAAACTTGAACGGATATATGAACATGTATTTCATATACATATTATAAAAAAAAAGTAAGTTCCAGAAACTGCCAGAACATTCACTGAAGACACAATTTTCCTGTTCATCAAACTTCAGCAACTATTATATACATATATATATGTCTTGAACCTATAGTCAACAAAAATAAAATAATAAAATCCACAACTCACCGCCCAATTGCTCCATTTCGACGCTAAATGTATACAAAAACACGCAACTACTGTTGGTCGGTATTGCAAGCACATTGTCGTCAAATGGAGGCTGTTGGACGCCATGAAGTATGACGTTTGTGCCAAGTCTTTTGGTGCTGGAATATTTAAAATTAAGGGTATTCATATGTGATATATGTTTAATGTGATTATTCAATATGCAATATTTTATTTTTAGAATGGATTAATGATAAATTGAGGTTCAACTTATGTTATTTTCTAAAATAAAATGATATAATATTTAAGCATAAACAAATTTTCTATTTAATTATGTTATCTCCAAAATGACATAGTTTTAAAAAGGAATATGTGTACTTATTTAATAATCACAATATAACGTTATTAAAGTAAAGCATAGAAAATAAAATAATGATAAAAATGGCGATTTATTCGCTTTTCCTGTTTCAAACTAAGTAAATAGCAAAAAAAAAAGGAAAATAGTGATGAATTTATGAAAATAATAAATAATGTATTTGTGAATGGCGGGGAAAACACACAGACAGACAAACAAAACTAACATACCTTGTCTATTTATAATTGTGTATACGGTTTTTATATCTGCACAGTATGGGAGAATGGCTTCGACACAAGCTTATAATAAAAATATATAATTTATAAACAGTTACAATATATATTTTTATGATACATCCAACATGCAGCTAATATTAAAAAAATGTCATAAAAAACATATTGTACTGCATATTCATATTATAAGCTTCGAATTTCAAATTCAAAATTCCAAATCTAAATTTTATACCAAAAATTTTACAATAAAAAACAGATTCGCGCCAACAGATCGCAGCCATCCCCCACCTCCGCGCAACAAAACCGTCCGGACCGTGCGTCAAGAGCGCACACCGCCACCAACCGCCGTCGCGTTAACATCACACAACGCTCACCTTTCACGAGGTGGCAGGTGCGCACCACGTGGGTGTGCGGGTGGTCTATGGCGACATCGAAACCTAACGTCTGTAGTAGTACGTTCTCGTTGAATACTAGGTCCTGCGCCTGGAATTTATGACGAATATTTTTTTGGAAAATGCTATATATAAAATAATTATTAAAAAATACTAATATATTTAGAAATCTAAACATTTCTATTTGATATTTTAAATTCATAACGGTTTACAAATTTTATTTGTTATTAAATCAGCTTCACGCTGTATCCCGCACACAGCAGGGTAGGCAGAGGGAACCTAGTGTTAAGACACTCCATTCCGTAGTTTCTGCCGAATTCTGGAGGCATTGCTTGCTGAGTGGCAGAACTCAACGCCGCGCTTTGCTTCGACACCAGAGCGAAGAAATGGAAATATAAACGTAAATAATTCACTTCCTCGAGTGGGGATCGAACTCACAACAGTCGCGTTAGTCACACTCTCGTGCCGCTACGTCACGACGGACTCATTATTTGTTAATATATTCCAACAAAATCAATATAAATGCCAAAAGATTTTTTTTATACCAATAATTTATTACCTACAAATGTAACCTAGTATTTTCTTTTGAAGCATAAACTTCATAGTTCTTTATAAGTCATATAAGCAATTCTCTACATATAATAAATAATTATAATTATGTATATTTTAAAATAAAGTTGTTTAATATAATCTTTTAATACTATTATAGCCACTTTAAACACGATAAGAAACAGATGTTCTAGAAACATTTTATCTAATCTTTTATAAGAGACATATTGTTATTATATGATACTATGCATCAATAACAGTTAAATGATTCTAAATAACTATATAAATCGTATTTAGAATTGTTTATTATACTTAATTGTACTTACAGAATGAAAAAGAACATGACAAATATATATGTGAGATGATCACAGAATCTTCTAAATACCTATCTATTTTATTATTACAATTTTTTACAGAAAAAGATATACAAAATTTAAATATGTTCTAATTTCAGCTTCACGCTATATCCTGCAAACAGCAAGACAGTCAGAGGGAACTTAATGTTAAGATACTCTGTTTCCCAGTTTCTGAGTAATTCTGGAGGCATTGTATGTTGAGTGGCCAAACTCAATGCCGCACTTTGCCTCAATACCAGAACAAAGAAATGAAAATATAAATTTCCTCAATTGGGGATCGAACCCACAACCAGTCGATTTTGCAGTACACTTTGTGCCCCTGCACCACAACTGACCATGAATATGTTATGTCACCTTTATTTATGTAAATTTTTAAGTTTCCATTTTAATATATTAATTATGATTTATAAACATAAATACATATAAATTATGTAAAAGCACAATATAACAACATACAAACTTAAATATAATCAAACTATCAAAAATCTTATATTGTATAGCCCCATTAATATAAACATCATAAGCTAAGGTAAAAAAACATGAAAATATATAAAACAAGCTTACCTGCTCTTGATATTGTTCAGATGTGAGTGCATTGACACCTTCACCTCTGTGGAGGCATACGTGGGCCACTTTTATAACATATTCTAATTTTCTTGGCTGTTCCTCCACCTGGAATTTGAATAAGATAATTTAATGGCAATTATAATGTATATGAATGAAAATGAATTCATATGCTGTATATCATTGTTTTATTTATATTTTTAGCTTCACACTGTCTCTTGCATATAGCAGGGTATGCATAAGGAACCTAATGTCACACACTCCATTCCTCCCTTTATGCCCAGTTTTAGTCAGTGTGATCAGCGGCAGAACTCAATACTGCTGCTTTGTTACCAGACAGAGGAAATTAAAGTAATTATTTCCCCTGTGTGGGGATCGAACTCACAAATGTCACATTTAGGTATAGACTGTGAATTCAGATGTAGACTATGCCACTGCGCTATAACTGTCTCTGTCTCATGATTCAGTACTGAAGTTTATAATTTTTACTTTATTTTTTTTAGTTGAATTATAATACTATTAATTTTTTTATTTACATTTTTATGTTACATATCTAAAAACAAACTTTTAAGTTACTTAAAAATGTAAAACGAGAATGATCTAATTGTGTTTCTTTGATAAGATGGCATGCATGTTTATTTTAGAATGTAACCCCAAGTTCAGGAAAGACAAAGAGGGTTTTCCCCTCGGGCTAAACTTATACTTTAACACATTCCACAAAAACAATTATAAATATATATGATACAACAATGTTTATTGCGTATTCTGTAGTAAATTTATCCTTATAATTGTTTTTTTCAGCTTTACACAGTATGGCACTGTATAAGGGCAGGGTAGAAAGAGCCTAGTGTCAAGCCACTCCGCTCTCCACTTCCCGCCGAATTCTGAAGCTATTGAATGTTGAGTAGCGGAACTCAACGCAGCGATTTGTCTCGACTCCAGCGCAAAGAAATGAAAATATTACATATTTCATTTCCTCGAGTGGGAATTGAACCTACAACCTATCGCGTTAACACGGTTGTACCTCACAATTACTATTATGGTAGCAATATTCACCATTTACGTATATTTATAATTAGGAAACGAGGCTTCTTGTCCGTTTTCACTCATTAAGAAATATTACATAATGAATGGCAGTACTTACTCAACTTCACATTAAGTTTTAATATTTAATGTTTTTGATAATCTCCTAAATCGAAACGTATTTTAAATTCAGAACCAGATATATGACTATTGTTCTCTCCACATATAGCATAGGCAGAGAAAACCTAGTGTTAAAAAACTTGATTATCCCCTAGAAAAAAACTAATGTATAAAAAAAAAACAAATACCAACCTTTGCGGCGAGGAACAGCGCCGCGGCAGCTATCGCATTCCTGTGGAACTGTGTGAATGAGTGGAACGCGTAGAACCTGTGCATATACACTATCGCCGTATTTATACATAACTGTGAACTGTGTGTGCCGTTAAGAAAATATTTGTAACACCAAAATATGTATTAGACATGAATTAATATTAAAATTTAAATTAAAAAGCACATGTGAGCTTTAAAATGTTCAGAAATGTTCCTTATTAAGTAAATTTTAAATCTTTTTTTAAACTGAAAGTGAAAACAGTACTGGTTCCACAAGCCAACTAAAACCTATTATGTTCAAAACTCCTACAAATTAGGAATATTGAACATAATAGCTTTTGGTTGGCAATTAGTTTATATATAGTATCTTTATTAGCCAACCAATGGAGATGGATCAGTGCCAAACACCTGAATAAGATCACAGTGCATTTTTTATTGGTTTTTGTTAAATTATATTATATAAAGAGCAATAGTTAAATATCACATTTCATTTAGGAAATGCCTTGAAGAGACAGTGGTAACTTTCTTTAGGATGCTACTGACATTTTCTTGTACCTAAATGATTCAAAAATGCTATTTGTAAATTAAAATAATTTTTTGTCACCAATTTTGTAAACAACACTAAACAAATTCCATTTTATTTGTCAAAAACACTTAATCAAGCAACTTAAAGGGCAAGGAGTACAAGGAGCTTGTAATGGCAAAGAAATTTTATATATATCAATTAAACTCAATTTCCTAATTTCAATTTTATACTGACTGTGTTATTGTTTCATTAAATGTATAGATTAACTTTTATGTATGTATAAACATGATAATTAACCAAAAAAACCCACAATAATATGTTGTTTAAAGTTCTTAAAGTTGAAAGGTAATTAAAAATTTACAAACTTGATAAATATCATTATTATACATATATTCTATCCTCATATTTATAAATGGATCTCAAGTCTAATATTAAATGTGGTGCCATTTTCATTCATAGATCATAATTTATGAACGAAAACAGCATCTCCAGATTGATGAGTCAAGTGTTTTATAAATGGGCCCACCTGGTTTCTAAAAACTCAACTAAGTACCCATTTGTTCTATCAGAGCTGAGAAAAATAATAGTTTAAATACAATCATTTTATGAATAGACAGAAGTATAGTATATATACTTCTAGTCCAAGAGGATGGAGCCATGAGCAGTACATTATCTTTATATAATTATAAAAGCCACATATTCCTACCAACAACACATAAAACAGTGACTATATTAAATTAAGTTAGGCAACTACAACAGTTTTGCCTAAGCAAATAGACTAACTTAATACTACTAAGCCAATGTGAAAAAACAAAATAACTGCACAACAAAAAAAACTGAATCTATGCCACAGAAAAAAATCCTATACACAAGCTTACATCCTATTTATGTTGTTAACAATTCTCTAGGAAAATTTTACAAATTGTCACATTGTTTAAAAACATGTGCCTATACAATGTGCATGAGTCAAGTTCCATCAATGAGTCATTCACAGTTACTCACCATTATTTTCAGCTTAGCTGTAAATTGATGATTATATTTTACTGTTATTTTGTTACCTATTGATATGTTAAAATTGCTCTGGGTTCTCAATTGTTTGGCCTTAATAAAATAAGCCTTGTAACAAAACCATCAATTTTTATTAATTTATCCTAAAAATATTTTTTTTAATATGTAAATTAACTATGAAAAGCTGTGATAGCAACATACATGAGAACAATATTATGTATAGTATATATTTGAATAATATTATTATCAATTAAAATGGTAATGTGTCAAGCATTATTTTTTTTGTAAATTTTCCTCATAAATAATAACATCACAATTAAAATAATAATAATATATCATTTAATTTAAATTATAAGTATGATCAATTTAAATACACACAAGTTTTATACTATGTGTATACTAAAAGAAAATTAAGAACTCAAGAAAAATTAAAAAGTACCAAAAGGCATAATTTTGTGTCCAAAAAATAAAAGGAATACCTGACATAGATACAAAAAAATTGGCAGGTAAAGAGTCCTTGTACCCAATCTATTGTTATCAAAACAGGTGTTTGGAAAAAACTTTTAGATATTTTTGGGTCAAGTACAAATTTAAAATGGCATTATTATTGAATGTATGATCAAATAATTATATTAATATTATAAGACAGAAGAGTTTGTTAGATTGATTATACTAATCTCAAAACTACTTATTTCAAATTGAAAAAATACTTTTATATTAGTTCATTTAGTGAAGAAGGCTATATACTATATTGAATCATGTTGTTATAGCCTACTGTAACTACTTCAGAAACTTAGAAAGTGGCATGTGTCATACACAACCTTTCTTTATTTCCATTTGTAAACTAACATAATTAAATTAATAATTATACCAATAATTTAGTACAACATTATTAAATATTACTATACAATAAAAAAATAAAGATTATAAACAAATTTATAAGTCCTACCATGAACTTAAAAACCATTGACATTGAAAGAGGCGGGCCTCCAAAAAAGAAAGGCAAATGATCTAGGTCAGTTACATAGCTTTCCATATTCGCAAATTGTGCAATTTTTTTTATACGCTTCATGCATGTTTGACATGTAGCAGGGTAGGCTAAGAGCATTTAGTGTTAAGTCACTCTGTTTTATATGTAACACTTATATTAAGGATTTTTTAATGGGAGAATAAAGTATTTCATCTAACTGCTCAAGAAAACTGAAAAAGAATTTCTTGTATTTATACTAAAATAAAATGAATGATTTTAGTATAAATACTTTACTAATTCTACATTTTCTTCTGTATATTGAACCTATAATCATTACACTGACAACCAACCGAACTACAATGGAGTAAGATATATTGTAAACAGGAAAAATATTATGAAATAACAAAAATTCTCAGAAGTCAACCTATCTATGTACTAGTTTGTTATTGTTTTAACATATCGAGACCTAGAGCGTCAATTATTTTATCGCTGTTAACCACTATCAACTTATGAACGTGACTCACAAGTCATAACATTGAAAAATCAAGGAATTTACAATGATATACTGTCTCTAATGAAATAAACGTATAATAACACGTGCATTTCGTTGATTTCATGTGGAATTTGCCGCGCAAATCTCATGTACCGTAATAAAATCGTGTAAATTTAGATCCCAGACGGACGATCGACGTCACAGCGCCTGCGTTCTGTACCTACTACATCTGTCAAAGAGCACTGACCTAAAAAATATAACGCACGCGACCATAACCTAAATACAACATAATATGATAATGAAAATCTTAAATTAATGTTTAAATATAAAGACTTACCTCTAGAAACTTGAAACCACTCATGGGAATTCCCAAGCGAAAGTGAGTGGAGTGACGCCGTCGTTACAACGTTTGGTCATTACTTCCGAAAATCAAACTTTTAACACTGTTTTCACTATTTATCAAGTACAATTACACTGAAATAACGTTGTTTTCACAAATAAAAACACTATTGAACAAGTTAAAGCCACATGACTCGACAAAAACATTGATGTTTTATTAAAAAGGATACACTTGAAGCCGCTGGCCCATATCCTGGATGAGATTGGCGGCCTGCTGCCGATAAGCTAGCTCCTTATCTGCATCTAAGCCACATTTTCTGCTTGGAGAATTCTGTAGCTGTTCTTTTGTAAAATACCATTTTTCTTGTCCACCAGCCATCGAATGGATATACTAATGACTGAAGGCACAGAGCGAGAGAGAGCGTCTCTGTCTACACGCCTAAGTGGGAAAGAGACAGCGCTATGACAGCGGCCACCGGAAATACACCACGTTAACATTTGAGCGCCTTACAATATATTAAATAACATCGTCAAGTTAACAACACCTAAAATATTCACAAAATTATATATAAATTAAATTAAGGTTTTTCTCTATTAACACTTGTGTGAGCAGTTATATAAAAAATTGCGTCACTTTATGTAGAACTAGGTGGCTATAATCAAACGGTCGCCATTGTAAAATTTCGGTGGTTTCACTGTGAGGACTCCGGTGACAGAATGAAGATCTGCAACAATACGAGGTACGTAACGTGTTATCACTGAGTGTTATTTTGTTAATTAGTAATTAAACTTTCATTTGTGCATATATTTAAACAATATAATTAACTTTACATATGAAAAAAACAACTTTAAATATACGGACCTAAAGACTCTGTCACACGGTGCAAATGGCCGACCCACCACTGTAGCGTACAACACACTTCATTATTTCATTCATCGAAATAAATTACTTTATAACATAAAGGACCACTAATTACTTAAAAATTAGCTAATTATTTTTTTGTTCTTTTGTGTGTAATTAATTTGAAAAATAAGTATTTGTAAAGTAATTAATAATAAATAAGAAATGTGTTTGACAATACAATGCTGATATATTTTCGCGGTCCAAATTGCGTAGTTCTTTATAAGTATTCTTAATCTGTGTACGTGTTTATCCGCTTTTTCACTAAAAAAATACTTTTTTTAAAATCAATCATTATTACAATAAAAAATTGACTTGATTTTTGATTTTATTTATATTACAGATTAAAAGTTAATTTTACTTAAATTATTCATTGTTTCCGTTACATAAAATATGTTTCCAATAAAAAGAGAAAATGTGGACGATCTGCAATCTCATAACATTAGAGTTTCTGCGCGTAAGTAAAATGGTTGCTTTTTTATTTTTAATAGTAATGTTTATTTATCTCTTGGTACACACGTTTTATTGTATTTTCTAGATAAAAAGTCCTTGAAAGTACGTATGTCCAAGTAATAAGGTCCAATTTCGAATATCATAGTTTTATACGTCAACACGCCTACATACATTTTTTATTTGTATTACTATAGTAAAGGTCAAAGACTATATTCTATTTATATTTAACTTTTAAAATGGATTTGGGTGCCGATTTTTGTTGTGTTGTATCTGAAAAGCTGCGCATTTATTTTTTGAAATATTAAAAACAGAAAAATTTTCTTGAAACTGTAGACAAGTGTATAATGCTTTAAAAAAGTAATTAAATTATTAATAAAATATGTTTTTTTTAGTTAACTCATCCCCAGAAGATAAAATAAACATGTCACAGCCACGTAAAGTTATACATCTACAGAAGGTCCGAATGCTCAGTCGTGGTGGAAGGTCATCCGCATCTTCAATAAGGATAACCAATGTGAAGTCCATTAAGCCTCCGGACCCTGAGCTGAAGAGAAAGCAGGAAGAAGAGAAGTTAAGGCAACAGGTATTCATTTACTTTAAATAATTACTAATCACTTATGTGGAAAAATTACATTATTTGTTCATTATTTAATTAACTTGTTTCTATTTTTGAATTTGGTCCTTCTAATTAATTATTTAGTTATTGATATTACAATCATGTTTCCATTTAGACGCTTCTACATACTCAATTCAAATAATTTAAAACCAGTCCACTAAAAAGTTACAGTGATGAACTCGGCAGGACTTTGCCTGTTTATAATCATTTATTTACAGATTCATACTTATTAGTTAAGTTTTAAAAGAAGTACACAATTATTTTTTACTAATCTGAATGAACTTCGTGTTTTAATAAAGTTATCATTTTAAAGAATATGCATACATTGACTTCCAATAAAAACATTTTTTTGCCAAACTAAATACCTATTTTATCATGACATAACTTTTTTATTTTTAAACTGATTTAAGTAAAACAATCACTAAATGTTAAGGTCAAAATATGAAACTGCACTTAAATCTGTTAAGCCCTTTCAGGATTAGCATAAACAAACATATGGACAGACCAATAAGTGGCAAAATTTAGTGCTTAGCCTTATTTTAGTTAGTTTCCCTCAACATATCTAAAATGTTGAAATACCACTGTTTCAAAGAGTTCTATAATTGTATATTGCATAGAACATATTTGAAGTATCTCTGCAGGTACAGTTGGTTTTATCAATTATGTAATGGATTTTAGCAATCCCTGCTAAAACAACATTCCTGAGATTGATGTGCTCAAACAGACAAGCCGTTTAGCTTTTTAACATAAGTATAAATAAATTGAAAAAATTGTTTTGTCTTTCAGCTACAAAAAGAAATAGTACTTCGAGCAAGGACCTGTGCCCATAAATCCTACGACTGCACACTTCCGGTAGTGGGAGGCCGAGCATACTGCGCCCGTCACATATTAGATGATAGTACAGCACCATATAAACAATGTGCTCATCTTTCACCGTCGGGGGTAAGGTGTTCGATGCCGGCTCCCATTGAGAGGGAACAGGGGTAAGTTGAATGAAATCGTAATATCTTTTTTATTGGCATGTAATGTTCAGGCACAGGTTTAGGGGAATGAATTATTAATGACATTTAAGGTTTTTTTAGTTTCACATATGCAAAAGTAACCTAGTGTTAAAACCTTTCCCCATTCACCGCCCAATTTTCGAGACTGCGTGTTGAGTGGCAGAACTCTACTCTTTAAGTGGAAATCGAACCCACAACCGTCGCGTATATAACGATGTTATTCTTAAACGTTAAAATAACGTTTTTACAAATAATAATATACATTTTTTAATATAAATTTCAGCCTCTGCTTCGAACACGCACGAGCAGCGCTCCACGCTCGTCAACACTCCTCTGCGCCCCCTCCACCGGTCACCACTACCGAGACGCTGTTGAATCAGTTGCAGCATTATGTTAGGTGAGTTCAATAGTAGGTTCAATATAGAGTTTAATATGGATTCTATATGAATTGTTTTAAATAATGAAAATAATGAAGAAACTATGTGCTAATAACATAAATGAGTATATAAGAATTTCAATGTAGCTTGTGTAGAATCTGTGGCTTAGTGATGAAAGCGCAGAGGTTATCAAGAAACATATATTTAAATATCACTAAATTTTTTGAATAAGTTTTCTAAAAAAGTTTTTTTTTATATATATATATGTACATTTTGACACTGTTTGCCGACTGCGTTTGAATCAATCATAACATTATTTTAGGTAAGTGTGTCTTTTTTATGATGTAGGGTTCTACATTTAAAAGTTCATCTTATTAGGGTGGCTTGAAAAAACTAAATTTAACTTTTGTATGCATTTATTTATAATTTAGTTATTACTTATTATTTATACAAAATATTATAAATATTCCATTTTATTTCCAGGCCAGAAAGAACTCGTACAACTTCGTGCGCCTCCTCAGTATCAGTGGTCAGTGATCCAGCTGAAGAACAAATCAGTCCACATGCTGTTGATCCTTTTAGTGAGTATTTTTTGTGTATATATGATTATATTGAACCTGCACTTATTTGTTATATGAGTATCATATTATTTGGTGTATTTAAAGATAAAAGGGAAATAATATCTTTGTATGTCGTCATGGGGGGCCAGTTAAAAAAAAAAATAATCAAAGAAAATTTTTACTAAAATTTTAATTAAAAGCCCTTTTTAAAACTTTTACTCAACTTTCTTT
>JAEBDU010013112.1:0-213243 GCA_016802625.1 Heliconius numata
ACTAGTGGACCCGAACGCGGCTACGCCCGCTTGAACTATACGAATATTTATTAAATATATTTATGAAATTATTTTCAGTTTTCAATAGAGAGATGCGTTAAGCAAGCTCATTTTGGGTGACGTTTTCTAACAACAAACTTTGCAAATCGTTGCTTAGCAACGGTCGCATAGCGACGGTTGTTATTAACAATCACAAATATGAGAAAAAAAAGTATCCTATGTTCATCCCGAGACCCTCAAGTATCTCTATATGAGTATTTTATCACAATTAAATTAGCGGTTTGGCCCTGATTGCGTAAAAGACAGACAGACAGACAGAGTTACTTTCGAATTTATAAGATAGGTATGGATAACATATTTTTTACGACGCGTGGTAAAATACACAATAAACTGGCTTTATAATGACATTTATAAAAAAAAGTACTTGAACGAAAAATCTTCAAAAGGAAACAAACAATACGAAGTATACGTAAAAAGGCGTAAAAAGATTTTAGTGAATTACAGGATGTTCTTATTTCGAGTGACTGGTTGTTTCTTTGATGTGTACTAAAATATTAACGAAGTATAAATAAATAATTTATTTGGTATGAAAAATATAAATCTTGTCTTATCAATAGATAGATGATTTGACTTGGAAACGTAATTAATTTGAAATTTTGCATACTTTTTAAGGACCAATGATAATGCAATAATGAAATAATGAGTCAAGTGCGAGTCGCACTCACCCACTGAGGGTTTCGGATCAATTTCCAGATTATAGATCGATGGGAATTACAACTTGTAATAAAAAACCCACCCACCAAGGATTCCGTACAATTAGTACGCTATAAAAATAATTAAAATACTCGTATATATTGGAATAATCACTTTTATCTGATACTTTACTTGAACTACCGGCTATAATACCAGTTTTTTTAAAGCAATTATTTTTTACCACAGATATATTGTTTCAGATTTTAAATATTTTTTACTCAATTACATTATTCGTAATTGAAATAAAAAAAAATATTTCAAAAATATTATCGTCGTCTCGGTCTGGCGTAACCTATTCAACAAGTATTATTTAACTTTAGCTTTGAACTGAGGTAACCCCCCCCCAAATACAGCAGATGTGTGACGAAAACCCAATACATAAATAATCTATATATATAAAATCGAAAGGTCACTCACTCATCACGAAATCTCAGAAATTACAAGTGCTAGGAATCTCAAATTTTGCATAGGAGTTACTTATAGGACGTAGGTGCTCGCTAAGACGGGAATTTGCAATATTCGACTTGTAAGGGGTTGTTTTTGGGGTCGAAAGTTTGTATGAAACTCCGTTACTACAAATGCTAGGAGTCTCAAATTTTGCATAGACGTCACTATGACGTAGTCATGGAGACTGAAATTAATAATAACATAGTTCACGCGGGTGTAACCGCGACCGGGCCGCTAGTACAATATATGTATTAAATGTACTACATAAATTTCAACTACTGTAAAGTAGTACAAATACTTTTATTTTCAACATCAAAAGAGTTGAGTTCATCACCATAAAAAGTAACATTTCTATATAAACGACAAGTAGAGAGTAGTGTTAAAAGAGAGCAGAGATAAATAAATATAGCGGTGCTACATGTAACAGCCCTTCAGTTATAAAATATTATACGTTAAATATGGTGCCGGCGTTTTTATCACGAGAGCCAACCGAGTTAATATTAAAGTAAAACAAGCAAATTAGAAACAAACTGGGTTAAGGCTAAATTTGATGTACGACATATGTACGAGTACGACGGTAGTGTACGAGCATATTTGTAATATGTTATACGTACTAGTTGTAGTTGATTTCAACGAAAATTTTATGAAAATTTTTAAAATATTTAAGACGTAAATCTGTCAACATACATTATATAATACTCTTGAACCTCTTCCTATCCTAAGAAAATGTCTAATGAAACCATTAGATATATATATTTTTTTAACTTCACTCTGTATTCCGTATATAGGGGAAGAGGCAGAGGGAACCTAATGTTAAGACTCCGTTCCTATTAAGATACTCCCCCTTTCAGCTGAATTCTATAGGCATTGCATGGACCATCCTATATCTTATAAAACAAAGTCGCTTTTCGTGTCTGTCTGAACTTTCTAACTCTTCTTCTTCTAAACCACCCAACGGATTTTTATGCGGTTTTCACGATTAGGTCGAGTATTTCTCAGGGAAGGTTTATATATAGTTTATTATTTGTACATTCTTATGTAAATTAACATAAATACGATAAATGTGTCTAAAGTCCTACCCGTTGAGACACTTTCGCGCATGCGCTGCTTTAATGGTAAGTACTACATGAAAACAATGTACTGGAGTATTATTCCTCTTAATAAAATCTATAAAAAAGCCCGGGAGAGCATATTTTTATCTTTTAAGGATAACGTGTAGTGATCATATTTCTGTCTAAAAATAGTAATTTCAATATATTTTTTATTGTGAGGGATATTTTTCGATAATTGTATTAATCCTTATCCTTTAAAATACTTTATTAATTTTCTACGTTAAACGAAGATAAAATTTGCTTTTTACGCTATTTCGAAATTGCGAATAGTTTTAGAGAAAAACGCATTTAATTGTTGACATATCCCGCCGTTGACTCATCAGCTGTGCCGACTCAAGTTTCACTTATCCCTTACTCTCAGCATATAAATAAGTATATTAGTTACGTTGGATATTTAATGTAGATCAACACTGTCTTTTACTGTTTTTCATTTTAATAAGTACTTTAGAAGTTTTTACAATATCAAAACATCCTTGCTGCGAAACGCGCCCCGCGACGTTTTGCTTATACAAGCGCGTCGTGAGCAGTCATCGGTGGTTCAGTGGTAGAATGCTCGCCTGCTACGCGGGCGGCTCGGGTTCGATTCCCGGCCGATGCATTCTATTTAATTTTCCTCACAGGCAGTCACGTAGTGCTTGCTTTTCATCAGCTCGAAAAAAAAACCCGCCTGCCTCTATAGCAACGAAGATTTAGATGCGTTTGCACGTATTGGATAATTGGAGTTGAATGTATTATTTCAGCGCGATATATTTGGTTTCATATTTTTTGTAGTAGTTATTAGTAGGTAGGCTTTTGTTTATAATTTCTTCCGTTTAAAAATAGTCATTTAACTATCTAAAAATGGTCATTTAAATATATTTTAATAAGTACTTGAAAAGATTAGTAGCACAGATTTAAAATTACGGTACCTACTAAAAAATCCTTGCTGTGTAAAACAATTGGAAAATTCTTATTGAAACTACGAAAATGCGGGTTGCATTAGGGTTTGATTAATTTTCACATTATCTTAAGTGCTTTGCAAACATACATTATATGAATAATCCAGTAGTAAAAGCGGGCGAAGCCGCAAGGGGGTCGCTAGTTAACCTATAAGGCCTGCCTAATACTGTCATCACTTCATTTCTAGAACGTACTTCGAAGGCAATACTGTTAGAATTATTTCATATGTCCTTTTCTTTTTTTTTAAATAAAGAGAGGAGCTTGTACAGTGAAGGCGATTATGAACATGTAAAGGGGCTTAATACTTATATTTGGATTGCAAGTGATGAAGATAAATGAAGATGAAGAACTCGACGCAGTGCCGGGGGGCACTGTTCTTCACTGTACAATGCAATAGTTTCTGTACTTGTACGGTGGATTCCTGGAATGATAAGTTAATCTTTTTCAGCTTTACACCTTATCCCGCATCTAGCCCCTTATGTAGGCAGAAGGACCATGGAAACCTAGCGTTAAGATATGACCCAAGACGTTCCCATTAAGACACCTCCATTCTCCACTTTCTGTTGAATCCTGAAGGCATTGCAATGAATATGTTGAATGGCGGAACACAACGCCTCGTTATTTCAATGAGGAAATGAAAATATTTAATATTCCATTTCCTCGAGTCGCAACTGGACCCATAACCTGTCCTCTTTACAGTCGCACGCTAGTGCTTCTGCGCCATAATAGAGTGAGTCCATTCTCCATATTCGAATACAAAATAACAACATTAATTAGGTAAAAAGTAGAAATTTCCAACTTCTCATTGTATAAAAAACAGATAGAAAACAAAAAGCTAAAATCTAACATGTAGGTAGCAGCGTGCTTCAAAAATTCACAACACGTGTATTTAAAATTTCAAGAGTGGGAGCGGTTACCTTCGCTGGAATATCTGCAGGTCATAATTCAGTTGGTTTACGAGAGCGAGGCCCATGACCGAGAGATGTGTATAATTTTCATTTAAATGAGGACATTCACGGGTCCTGGCTGTAAATCAGCGTGGTGCGACGGCCCTTTGAATCGTGTTTCGTCTGTTTCTCGTATGTGTGTTCCGTCGTATCGTATAAACTTATATAGGTATGTTGGTAGATATGTGGTTGATAGAAAGATTTTATATTAGGAATTTTTGGATACGATTTCTGGAAGATGTGCAACCTCAACTGGGTTTTTTATTAAATATTTTTTTTAATCGCATTAACTAAGCTGAAAAAAAATCGTTACTTATATAAGATTCATTTAAATAATTTCTTTAAAACACCTAGGAATTCTTATCATACTTTAGTATCAAAATTAGTGCTATTTTATGAAACAAGAATTTTCTGTCATATTTTATTTTTAATCAGCGACAAGTTTCACTGTGGTGTTGTGAAACTTTTATGTTTGGTATTTTATGTACTTGCAGAAAATAAGAAAATAATGTAACTGAATGTCATCTATATTAAATACGCACAAATGTTTTTATTTTAGCGTGTGACTGTAAACGTGGTGGATTGTGGGTTCGATTTCCACCGAGGAAATTAAATGCGGCGTTTAAATCCTCCACTCAACACGCGATACCTTCAGAATTTTGCGAAAGTGAGGAACAGAAGTGTCTTGATGGGAACGGATTGCTATAACATAGGTTCCCAGGTTCCCTCTGTCTACTCTGCTGCGAAAACAAATAATTTTATACGATATGCACAAATCGGGGTTATTTCCACTTATCATTGGCATGTAAAGTTATTCAAATTGTCCAAGACGATGAATAATCAAACAGCAACTGTAGAACAACACTAACGGTTATTAATCTATAAAGCCAAGCAAGTCCTAGTACATAAATTCAATATGAAAACAAGTCCCGTGGGCAGATACCGTACTGGCCATTAAATCCCAGTCTTACTTCCCGCGAGACTCCCTTCACTGACCGCAGCATACAAATTTCATATAACTAAGTGCCAAAACATGTTTAAAATGGTTTTAAATAATAACTTTCTGATGGTAATAATAATCTGGCGTTTGTGATTACAATTATTATATTTCTATTCAACTTCTGTATTTTTTTATAGGTGAAAAAAATATTTATTGTTATCATTATATATATTATTTACGATTCTAAGGTCTAAACGGCTTATGCTTTAAAAACCCCTTTAAACCCTGACTAAGGAATCGAACCCACAATTATCTAAGTGTACAGTTCTCAACTACCATGATGTCATCGTTCCTTTATGTGACTAAAATATACCTATATATTTGATTTTTGACATTATTTTTAGTGAGCAAAGAGAATGTAACATTATTTAGACTGGAAATGTTTATTTAAATTTATATTTCCATTTCTTCGCTCTGGTGTTGAGGGGCGGTGTTTAATTCCGTCACTCTAACACTAGGTTCCCTCTGTCTACCATGTTGTGTGCAGATACAGCGTGAAGCTGATTTTTCATTGAGTAGAAATCGTATTGAACTCAAAAACATGTCACGTTCTACCATTCTACAAAGGTATCGAAACTATCATAAAAAGAAAAGAATCATCCAGTTTCTATCTAACATCGAGATTACCATATCGTTCTGCCGTGCACATGCACAGGCACAGGCACAGGCACACTTGCGGACCCTCATTCTTTATTCAGGCGGTGTCGGCTTGACCTCGTAGGAATTACACTGAATCATTTACACTTTACCTCTCGTTTGTACGTTGGCAAGGATTAAAGTATGGAAGTTTAACATTTGTTAGAAAAAAGCTTCTATTTAAATTTTAAGTTTAAGTTTAACATATTGTTTTAAAATTTGTTTAGTACTTTGGAATATTTAGAAAAATTATATTCTTAACAATATTCTTAAAAGTATAAAGAAAAATCAGCTTCACGCTGTATCCCGTACACAGCAGGGTAGGCAGAGGGAACCTAGTGTTAAGACACTCTGTTTCCCACTTTCTGCCGAATTCTGTAGGCATTGCGTGTTGAGTGGCAGAACTCAACGCCGCGTTTTGCCTCGACACCAGAGCGAAGAAATGGAAATATAAACGTAAATAAATATTTCACATCCTCGAGTGGGGATCGAACCCACAACCGTCGCGTTACAGGTACACCCTTGTGCCGCTGCGCCACGACGACCTCAAGCCTCTTAAAAGCATGTTATTAGCAAATTATTAAAATGTATAAAATACAAAGAAAATATTGAAATGAATATCAATTGTCCAGTAAAAACAATTTGTAATGCAATTTATTTCTTATAACAACTGCATCGAACTATAAAATCTAAATATTATAAAGCTGAGTGTGTTTGGTTGAACGCATTTATCTCGAGAACCAAGTTAAACGATTCTATGTAACCCACTACGCTCAAAATTACTTCGGGCACTTACTATCATCTCACAATTAGATACCGATGTTTTCATTTCCAATACACGTAAAAACTAAAAATATTATTTTTGTATACGTAAAAAAAGAAATCGATATAAATATTTGTCGATTGCATCAACTAAATAAAAATATAAAAAAACTATTAAATAAAAATATAATATTTATTTTAACAAGCTTTTGAAACTACTTTTATAAATTCTTTTATATTGTTAAAACATTTTATCTCTGAATAAACAACCACTAAGAAAAACTATAGAATTCAGAAAGTAACAAGTTTAAAAGTTATACAGTAACTGCAAGTATTACTGTAAGCTGACTATAAAATTGTTCTTTGTTTGTTTAAGATAGTTTGTAAGATTAGCTACAAAGGATATTTCAAATTTTATTATTATTTATACGGGTTTTTATTGTAGATAGATACATTTTACTATTTTCAATAATGTTGAGGCACAGGGGCACAGTGAATGTAAAGGTTCTATGTTCGATTCTCACTAATTTAAATATTTTGAGAATTCAGTGGAATGGACAAGCGTAAAACTAAAAAAAGCATATAAATTACACAATTGTTTATTTTATGTTTTAAGTAACTAAACGTGATTATGGCGCGATTGAGTCAGATATAAGGGTGCCGTACCATTATCTACAAGCACGACCAAAATAACTTTTGTTGTATGGGAAACATATTTATATTATTCTGTTTTGTTAGTATTTGTTGTTATAGTAGGAACAGAAATTCATCACCTGTGAAAATTTCACGAACCATAAGATGAGCCTGGTGACGGACGAACAGACAGACAGATAGCGCAGTGTTAGTAAATTACCCATTACATGGAATATATTTTAAAGTAAGTAGTAAAAACCTAGGGAATTGCAAAAACTAAGAATTCTAAATATGATCTAGGTTGGCTGTGATTCCGATTCTCTGGAAAAATAACATTTTAAACTTTTACCTTACCTAAGTAAATTTAAAAAAAGTCTATATTGACCAATATATAAAGAAAAGTTAACGTATGATAGCAATCGTAGGAACAACTAAAACTAGAACTATGAAAACCTCAACTAGAACTAGAACTATGAAATATAGAACTTTGTTCCAACCTACGTATCCACAGTTTAAGCTTTTCTAATATAAAATAGCAATCGAAAACAATGTTCCTTTCTCAGTATTATCGAAGATAAATCGCGCTAGAATTGTCTCTCATTTGCTCAAAATTACTGTTATCTTTGCATTTATATGCATGCCTTTAGAGTGCCGTTTAAATAATAGTATCGTTTTCGCTCCAGTTAGTTTGCAGATTTCTGCTTATTTTTTTTTAGGTGTATCCCGCAAATAGCAGGGTAGGTAGGGGTAGGGAACCTAGTGTTAAGACACTCCGTTCTCTACTTTCCGCCGAATTTTTCAAGGTGGAACAACGCCAGGCTTTATCTTGGTTCGAGAGCGAAAAAATTCTAAAATTTAAGAAATAATAATTTAATCCCACGAGTGGGCACCGAACCCACAACCATCACGCTACAGTCACTCCCTTGTGACCCTGCCCCATGACGGCCTCAGAGAATTGTCTCCCATTTGTTCAAAATTACTGTTATCTTTGCATTTATATGCACGCCGTTAAAGAGCCGTTTAAATAATAGTACCGTTTTCGCTTCATTTAGCTTGCAGCACTCGGAAGTTTCTTGCAGATTTCTGTTTAAATTTTTTATCATAAAATTTTGGTACGGAATCTCGAAATGAGGCCGAAATTCTATGGAAAGTGGAGAATAGAATGTCTTAACACTAGGTTCTTTATGCCTACTCTGATACATGCGGGATAGTGCGTGAAGCTGATTTTTTATATTATAATAAAAAAAAAATACAGTCGAATTGATAACCTCCTTTTCTTACAGAAGTCGGTTAATAAAAAGTAAAAGCGATCGAAGACGCGAGCGAACCGCTAGTATGAATAACATTAAAGATATTAATATTATTATCAACACTCAAATATTTAACATAGTATATAATAAATGAAACAAAAGTAACTTAAAATGGAAATGAAATGAAATGAAACGAAAAGAAATGAAAGAACAAATTTCTATAGCTGTATTTATAAGATGGATGTTTGCCTTTTACATCTCGCTCCACGTATCGCCCGAGGCGGTGCCGCTCTAAAATTATAGGACCGACCGTCGCAAAATTACACCAAAAACAAGCAAAAACATCTTTGCAATATTAATTGAGCTTTACAAAAGTACTTTTATTTGTATGAAATTATATCGTAATTACAAAACGTAGAGACAAATACGCGTCCTTTTCATACAAAAGTTCTGTCAGCGTTCAAAAAGCTCTGTGGACTGTAAGCTTGAAAATTAACAGCTTGTGCACGCGTCATTACATTTTTTCTTTTTTTCTTTTCGCTTTTCACTACTGTGGGAAAAAATAAGAGGGTTTTTATACAAGAAATCTCTGTCTGCTTTACGGTTTATTAAAGAAAATAGGTTAACCTATAAAGGCTATCCTTGATCTCATCGGAGTATTCTTTAGTATAATGATGTAGGATTATGTTTAATGGGTTTTATTGGGTATACGCGACAGGTTGTGGGATCGACTTCCAAAGAGGAAATAAATTATTTAATATTTCCATTTTCTTCGCTCTTGTGTCAAAGCAGTCACTTAACACACAATACCCCCAAAATTTCGCGGAAAATGGGGTACCTACAAACAAGGTTCCCTCTGCCTTCCCTGCCGTATATAGAATACAGCTTAACGCAAAATAAAATAACCATATATTCCTGGTGTACATTCACATTTATTTATGAAATATAAATATTGAATTACATGAACTACGCGGGGAAAAGCAATTTTCTAAGTCAGTTACACTCAATAGCAATAAACCAGCCCACAAGTATAAATATAAATAATATTTTTCTAATCTAGTCGGGTAAATTTCTATTTCTATTTCACAATTTATAACTAAAACTCGGTAAATAAAGCCCCCACAGAACCCGTTAATGCTTCAGGTGCGTTAACATAATTTTTCTCACTTTTTTTATCGTAAGCACCCCGCTTATGGTTGGCTTCATCCATAAATTTTTCTCTGGCTCGATTATTTTTTGTACTTTTTCTCTTACGCGGTTCTCCAAGTCCAAATTTTAATTAACCTTTGGTTAAAAGGAATATAATTACACCGACGAAATTAAATTTCATACAAGTTCGAAATTGGGTTTTTAACGCGAATATTTAGGTTGTTTAACTAAGCTTTCACGTTACTCTACTTTCCACCGTTTTGGACCGTAGTTGTATTTTTTTTTCAGCTTTACACTGTATTCAGGGTGTTCTAAGTGAGGCTAGACCTTCATACAACAATTGAAAATATTAAATATTTCATTTCCTCGAGAACAAATCGAACCCACTACCTATCGTAGTCTAAGGGGAGACAAAAAACGTCTGTAGAAAACGACGAGTATACATAAGTATTATGAGAAAACTTTTGCAATATCGAAAATTGATTTATATTCCCGACAATAGTAAAGAAATAGTAAAATAAAGATCAATTTTATATTTATTTTAGACTTTCGAATGGTATAAAACTGCAGATAACGAGAAAATAATAAAAAAGAAACGAATTTAACAACACACACAAAGCTATTTTTGGGCGTGCTTATAGTACTTAATGAAATTATTTTTTTCAATTTCAGAAATGAAAACTTATTTTGTATTTTAGAAGATAGGACTTTTTAATATTATTCGTTTTATTTTCCACTATAACTGAATGTTAAAATTACGTTTTAGGCGGTAGACAAATGGTTATATAAATACTGCGTACTGGGTTGCCAATATCACAAGAGAAACCTATATAAAACAAATACATATATTTCTCTATGTAGAATTTGTACTCACAATCAATGGGTCTAGTTACGCTAGTCCTATATCAATGATACTATTGTTTTCTCACGCGTGCATAGAATATTTTTATTTCTATTTTATAGTTAGTCTGTCTGTCTCTTCAGTTTTTCTGAATTTATAACCAACTAGTGGACTCGAACGCGGCTACGCCCGCTTGAACTATACGAATATTTATTAAATATATTTATGATTTTTTTTTCAGTTTTCAATAGAGAGATGCGTTAAGCAAGCTCATTTTGGGTGATGTTTTCTAACAACAAACTTTGCAAATCGTTGCTTAGCAACGACGGTTGTTATTAACATGGCGGAATAAATTGCATGTCAAATTAATAAATATTTTAATATATTGGTATATATCGAAAATATTACAAATATGAGAAAAAGAAGTATCCTATGTTCATCCCGAGACCCTCGAGTATCTCTATATGAGTATTTTATCACAATTAAATTAGCGGTTTAGGCCTGATTGCATCAAAGACAGACAGACAGACAGAGTTACTTTCGAATTTATAATATAGGTATGGATCAATAATTGTCTTTATGTAAACAAAATATGTTCATAGCAATTTATTGCAAAATATTTTCCCAAACAGCTTTCTAGAAAAATAAGTAACAGTGTTAACAGGTCAGAATAAATCTTGTTTTTCACATATTTTCGTTGGCCCATTAAGATTATTAGATTGTATAGGAGTCGTCGTGGCGTAAGGACTAAAACGTGTGACTGTAACGCGACAGTTGTGGGTTCTTTTTCCACTCGGAGAAATGAATTATTATTTATTTAATTTCACTTCTTCGCTCTTATACAAAGACAAAAGCGCGACAAATGCTTTGAAAATTCATCGGAAAAGAGGGAAGGAACTATCTTAACACTAGGTTCCCTCTACCTACGGTATGCAAGATACATCGTGAAGCTGGAAATAGAATTTTTTACATCATCCTTCTATTTTTAACACTCTTTTATGATATAACGAACCAAACACTTCTTTATAAAGTCCTCCAAAAGATACCTAATTACCATCGAACATAAGTGAGTTTGCAACTCGTAATTTACTAGGAGCAAGTTTTCACTAAAGAACAAAAAAGTTAAGTAGCAATACGGAAAGTGGAAAAGTTTTATAAATAATAATGAATTTATAATTAGGTAGCCTTTTAATAAAGGTCGTGCGGCATTTTCCCTTTGATAAAGCTCCCAGAGGAAAACTTACGAAGTCTACTTCCGGTTTTTCTTCAATGTTTTGAGAAGAAAAGTTTTCTCACTGTAAATAATGATTTTATAAATAATGAACATGAAGTAATGTGATCCTTAACTAAAATTCCTTAATTTATTTCTAAGAAAAACGGAAGAAAAGATAAAATTGTAAGTCTTGAGACCATTGTGGGATAGATTATACAAGTGGCCTCTGACTAGGCGCGATGATCTTACTTTGGTAATACTAAACACGACGTTGAGTTCCACTACTCAACGTGAAACGTGGAGAACGGAACGTGAAAAGTGGAGAACAGTGAACAGTGGAATGAATTATTATCTGGTACCAAAGCAAAAGCAAAACATGGCAAAGCTCAACGCTTCGACCAAAAGTGAGCAACAGAGTGTATTTACACTTGGCTCCATCTGCCTACCCTGTTAAATGCGAGATACAGCGTGAACCTGAAAAAACCTTAACATTCTTTTATTTTTGTAACGAAAATTACTAAGTAGTAAAACTGTTATATTAACATAAAATCAGGTTGATATCATAACATATTGTACGTAGTATATATAGGTTTGGCAAGACGTAAATCAAACAGTTAAGCCTCAATATGCTAGCTTATAATATATTTGTATTACTGTTATTTGTATTACTGTTATTTGTCTTGGTTATTAAAATAATTGTATATTCTACGTGTTAAAATCATATTATAAATACAATATGATCAATGTTTTATAATTTATAGGTTGACGCTGCAACCCATAGATAGCATTGTAGGCAGACAGAACCTAGTGTTAAGACACTTCGTTTCCCGCTTTCCGCCAAAATCTGGAGACATTGCGTATTGAGTGGCGGAGCTCAACGTCGCGCTTCACCACGGTTCCAGAGCGAGGAGTAAAAGTGGGAATCGAACCTACAACTTACGCTTATGTCCCTGCGACACAACTGGCCTCCTAAAGTAATAATATTAACCTTATATTAAAGTAACATTAGAAATAACAAATATTTCAAATATCACAATTCAAATTGAAACGTTAAACGTTGGTATTATTCTAAGCACGATTTCATGTAATCCAAGTTATAATAATAAAATTGTTTAGAAACGTACCACCGGCTGAGGAAAGTTGTGGACTGACAGCGATGGATGATGACCTCGTTCAAACAGTTCTACTTTATTAACGGAGCTTTCGAAGTAGTTCAGGCGGCAACCTAGTTGAACTTTGACCACAGGTTTTTAATTTATTCACTTGTCTCCCTAATTTGTTAGGTTACTCTTGTGTTATAATAATTGAGAACTATCCTAGAGCGGTAGTAATTATAGATGCGATGGTTATACCTCAATGCCTTCTGAGGGAATGATTATATTTATTTTTTTAATTTTCTGTGAGTGAAAGTGTTTCTAAACAGTTACATGCCTATAAACATCAATAAATAATAAAAAAAACGTTACAATTAAAAATATTTCACCGTATATTTCATATTTGTGAACTAAAGGCATATTTTCGTTATCTGTTTATGAAAAAAAAGTCTAGCATTTATATAATTATAACTAACTGTAAATGCGGAGGTTGTGGTTTCGATTCCCACTCGGGGGAATGAAATATTTAATATTTTTAATTTCTCACTCTGGCGTTGACTGCCATCATTCGCATAATGTTTGAAAAATTCAACGAAAAGTGGGTAACGGAGTGTCTTAACGCGCAGCGGAATATATTAACACTAGATTCCTAAGTTCTCTGCTGATCCTGCAAAAAAAAACTTTATAGATAGGCAGACTAGCAATTTAAGCGAAGCATTCTCATTTAATAACAGAGATTTAGTATGTTAGAATAATTCATTTTGGTAAATAAAAATGTATGGATATCTAAAAAATTGATAGGCAATAGCTACTTCAAAATATATATAAAAGCCTATCGATGAAAAGTAAACGTATATATAAAGTTTTTCTGATAGGAATTTTAATTAGTGTACGGGCCTGGATTTTGGCAGGGTAAATAATTTTATTGGATATGCGCGGAATTCTAAAGAGAAATTTACGGCACAGTTCTTTATTTATAAAGTATATTTTTAACTTTAACCGTAGTTTCATTTATGTATAGGTAATTAATACTTTTTTTATTTATATTTTAAGTAAATATTGTCATTAATAGCACTGAGAGATACAAATATTATTATTCATATTATTAAAGATCATTGTAACAGTAGTCGTTTCAGTTAATGTCTTAATAGAGAAAAATCTGGATCTACATCTCAAGACATTTTTGCTTAGCTCTTCCTGGCGTAGAGGGTTGTGAGTACGAATCCCACTTGGGGATTTTTTTTTCTATTAATATTTTTATTTCTTAATTCTGGTAACAAGGCAAAGCCCGGTGTGAGTTCCGTCACTCAACACGGTATGCCTCGAAAAATTCGGCGGAAAGCAGAGAACGAGGTTTCTTAACACTAGGTTCCCTCTGCCTCCCCCAAGAAAATATTAAGTAAATTAAATATTTTATTATAAATTAGATTTAAACTAGCATTATATATATATAATAATTTACTAACCATAGACAACATGATGTCATGAATATATTACCATAATTTCACATTTCTAGCCGCATATTGCAACCAATCCCAGACTGTTCCAATAGATTGAAGAGAACGCTTTGATATTGCATATAGCAACATTTTATTGGATATTTCGATTTAACATGTGGTTACAGTTTTGGCATTAATTTTAAATTTCAGATCTCTATCGTAATTTAGCTTCCCACTGTATCCTGCACACGAGCAGTTTAGGCAGAAGAAACCTGGGAATAGGTTCCCATGCTAGGGCGTTAAGATACTCCGTTACCATTGAGACACTTCCGTTCTCCACTTTCCACTGAATTGTGGAGACGTTACGTGTTAAGTGCTGGAACTCAACAAAACAATGATATGAAAATATCAAATATTTCATTTTCTCGAATGGGAATCGAACCCACAACCTGTCGCTCTATATAATTATGGTGGACGAAAATAAGACTCATAGCATTAAACTAATGCAAATGATATCTATCTAATTTCATACATTTGGAATATGCAAACGTAAATCTATAATTAGATATATCCAGTCATACCTATATTATAAATTCGAAAATAACTCGGTCTGTCTGTCTGTCTGTCTGTCTTTTACGCAATCAGGGCCAAACCGATAATTTAATTGTGATAAAATACTCATATAGAAATACTTGAGGGTCTCGGGATGAACATAGGATACTTTTTTTTCTCTTATTTGTATTATTTTCGATATATACCCATATATTAAAATACGTATTGATTTGATATGCAATTTATTCCGCCATGTTAATAACAACCGTCGATGCGACCGTTGCTAAGCAACGATTTGCAAAGTTTGTTGTTAGAAAACGTCACCCAAAATGAGCTTAACGCCTCTCTCTATTGAAAACTGAAAATAATTTCATAAATATATTTAATAAATATTCGTATAGTTCAAGCGGGCGTAGCCGCGTTCGGGTCCACTAGTCTATCTATATTTAGTAAAATGGCTACGACCGCTCTAAATGTACATCGATTTCTTATTCAAATTTATATATCCCAGACTAGCTAACGAATACTGGCTGTTAATATCTAATATTGGGTATCGGCCTGGAGACCTAGAGCGTCTGGAGCTAAGATTGCCGAAGGCTAGAAATGGTTCAATTTGTTTTATGTAATTTTAACGACCTGGGACGTTCGAGCACTATGTATTATGAGGGGCATCTGGTGTTTATATTTCTTATTTTTTTCGTATTAATTTCAATTTGTATTTAAAATTATTATTTTTCAGCTTCACGCGGAAGGTGAGAGAGGGAGTGTCTGAACACTAGGTTCTCTCCAGTCTGGTCTGGTCTGCGACCAGGTAGGCAGCAGGGTAGGCAGATAGACCCTACTCTACTCTGCCTACCTAGTATTAAGAAACTCCGTTCTACACCTTCCACCGAATTTTCGAAGCATTTCGTATTGAATGGCGGAATATAACGCCGCGCGTTTACCTTGGAACCAAAGCGAAGAAATGAGATTGTTAATAAATAATAATTTACTCCTTAAAGTAGAGATCGAATTCTTAACCGTCGCGTCTTTCCATTATTTTCTATTTTCTTGTAATAATGCACTACCAATTACCATTAAATAACTGAATTAAGCAATTATAATCAACATCTGTCTTTATAAAGCTTTTATTTCTAAAGTTTCAAAGCTCATTTTACTCAAACTTTTAGCTACTGAAATATAAAAAATCGTTACATACATAAAACAATTCATACGAGCACAAACGAGCGAAATGTAAACAAAACTGTAATGTAAATGAAGGAAATGACAATAATATCATTTTTATTGTGAAATTGTGAATGAAGTACGCAATAGCTATTTATCTTTTGCAATGTAAATAGCTTGACATTTCTACTTGATAATTTTAATATTTCTTTTATTTAGATTCACCTGTATGCAAATGGAACGTGGGAACTTCGTATTAAGACACTACTGTTTCCTACTTTTCTGCTGAATTCTGGGAAAATTGCGGGTTGAGTGAGAGAGAATTTAATTAACAGAGAATTTAATGCCGCGTGTTGTTTCGTTACCAGAGCGAGAAAATGAAAATATCAAATATTTCATTTCCTCAACCGGAAATCGAACCCACAACCTAGCGTGTATACAAGCGCACGCCAGTGCTGCCCCCTTACTGCTCTTAATTTCTTGAAATATACTGTTGTTCTAGTTTGTAAGCCCTAGCCATTTCTGTTTCTTATACTAACTCTTTTCTTGGAATAGCATTCCTACTGCTTATGTTTAAGTTTATGCCGTCTTTTAGTTTTCTATTTGCACTCTACAGTTGTATTTCTTTGTAACAAAAGTAATGATGATTAAAAAACCGGTTATGTATGAGTCGAACTCGCCCACTGAGTGTTCCGTACCAATTTCAGGATTATAGGTCAACAGGAAGTACAACTTATAAAAATTGACAAACTTTTTACGTGGCTTTCCTCCAGTGTTTGATACTGTTATCGAAGGTTAACCGAGGTCTGTCCCTACTTCTCTTACCACTCACTTTTTCACCATATACCTTTTGTACTGTTTTTTATTCATCCCTTATTCATTTTGATATATGTACTTATATACAAATTTTAAACAATTTCGCTATAGAGAAGCAAAATATATAATTTGTATAGAACTTTCTCTCATTGCCAGTTTTCGATTAACCGGCCGTCGGGTTAACCAAGGGGCCTTTTATTTCTTTATAGTGTTTTATATAAATAATTAATTATATCCGGTACTTTATTATCTTATATCCACGACTGATGAAACTTTGTATCAATATGTTAATTAGCAAACAAGCACACTTAACGTTATTGAATATGTTTAAAATAATACAATTATTAAATTATAAGCATAGAATACTTTTACACATTATAATATAATGGATTGATTGTTGAATATTGTATAAAGTATAAGCTTGCGTAGTTGTACGCTGTATCCTGCGAATAATAGGCAGAGAAAACATAATGTTAAAACTCTCCGTACCCCACTTTCCGCCAAATTTTTCAAGGTTGCATGTTGAATGACTGAGCTCAACGCCGAGCTTTTGCCTTAGTGCCAGAGCGAAAAATTGAAAATATTAAATAAATAATAATAATAATACTTTATAGATGCAAAAAGTAGATGCAAATGAAAGTGGGAGACAAAGTGTATTTACACTCTTACTCCCAGAAATTTCTCTGTCGACGCTGCTAGTTCGCAAGTTCCCTCTGCCTACCCTGTTATATGCGGGATACAGCGGGAAGCTAATAAAAAAACTATGTATATAATGATATACTAAAAGAACTATAGCAGAGCTTTACAAATTTGTGAACGTTTGATTTGAAACCACTAATTTGCGTAAAATTAATTTATCACGCATGAATAACTGAATATGAAAATGTTCTATTTATTGATACAACAAAAATATTTTACAATACGTCATTTTCAGGAATATGCCATTTATTTTATAACTTTTGGGATATTTACAATTATTATTATTACATTAAAAGGAAACAAACGGAACCCTTATAGGAACCCACTTCTTACTTTGTTGTCAGTCTGTCAAAATAATTTATATACATACTCTTTATTGCACTCTGTGAAAGCAATCAGTATAATTTTATTTAAATAGTTGGAAACTTATCTCAAGATTTATCTCGAGATCATAACCTATACGATGATTCCCGTTAACCTACAGTTACAGAATTTGGCACTAAGTACTAACTTATTGTGATAACATTATAAATAAAGAAAAATAATTTCAAAGATTTGATATCGAAGTCAGGCACAAACAAGCTTGCGACTGTAAATGCGACCCACTGTGAGTTCGATTCCCATGCCGATAACGACGCAAAACCGTGGCGTTGAGTTCTCCCACTCAACACAATGCCTTCAGAATTCGGCGGAAGGCGTGGACTGAAATTGTTTTAAAAGGAACGAAGTGTCTTAACACCAGGTTCCATTTATCTACCTTGCCAAATGCGAGCTAAATTGTGAAGAAAACAAACATATAATATTTTCTCTATAAATTATTATTTCTGTTTTAGTGATGGTGTTGGGAGATGGGACGGCGCGGCAAGCGCTGCGGACGGCGCTGGCGTGCCTGCTGGTGGGGGCACTCGCACCAGAGCGCCTGGAACCTTGTTCCGGAAGCCCCCTCTGTTCCTGTCGTATAGCTCATATGTCGTGCACCGCTGTACCTCTGCATAGGTTTCCAGGTAAATAATAAAATAAGCTTATTCACTCGTAGCACGGAAAGCAGCGGGTAACGTTTTTAAAATAAATACAATAAAAATACATACCGTCTATATGTTTCCAACGTCCTCGAACAGAGGTTCCACGTAATTACAATAAGTGACATGTATCACTCAATAACAACACTATACACTAGATACCTTCCAATCAGGGCTTCCGCGTTCAAGCAACTGTTCCCGTTTGACACAATTTCACTGATTTCATTGTCTTTTTCACCTAAATCTACCCACTTTTACACTTGTACGCTAACAATATAATATTTGGAAATATTCCAGTTTATACATAAAAAAATACTTTTACAGTGATTGATAAAATAGGAGAATGTCATATTTTAACACTAGATTCCCTTTTCATACCCCGTTAAGTGTAGAAAGCAAAAATAACGCAAAATCACGCGGTTTTGCTTCATTTTTATCTACACCGTAAGATGAAAGGTTTTTTAAAGACTCTTTTCATCTTATCGTCGCACTCGACTGTGTGATAAGCAATTTTTTGACAGACGTCAAAACGTCAAAACTGGGAAAGGTTATTATTGTAATATCTAACCTATTCTTCCTATGAAAAATTGCCTATTCAGTATTGTTTTGAACACTGAATGAATTAAATAAAATCCTACGATTTTTAAATAATTAAATGCTAAACATATATTTAGTTTAAAAAATATATCAAAAGGCTATGGAAAAATGTTTTCGTATTATTATTCAAGTAACTAATAATTACGAGTATAGGAATGTATCGATACATAATAATTAAATTCATAAACTGTAATTAGAATGAAAATATAAATACTATTTTGTATGAAATCTATTCATTGGTCGGATAGCGGTTTATTATTTACTATCATAATTAATGTATCATTTATAATTGCTTAGTGTTTATTTAAATAATACTCTTGATTATAGATTTGAAATTGGTACCCCAGTTATTTTAATTAAATTTTAAAGGCATCGGTTTATAAACACTTAGGTATAACAAATAATAAATAATATATTTTTTTAAAGTGAATAAGAACAAAACTACCACATCTCTCTATAATCTTTAAATCGCCACCGATTTTTATAAAATTTGAAACTTAGACTCTTAAAAATATTTCATTGAATACATATTTCGTGGTTCATTTTAATTCATCCCCTAGGAGTGCAAATAGGGGGTTGATAGTTAGTATGGAAAAATCTTTAAATCGCCACTGATTTTTATAAAAATCGAAACAGACTCTAAAAATATATCATTGAACACATGTTTCGTAGTTTATTTTAATTCATTCATTCATTTTAATTCCCTTAGGGGTAAGGGTGCAAATAAGCAGGCGAAGCTGCGCGCGTCCGCTAGTTTTTATATAAAGAAAAAATATATAAGAAATGGTTACTATTATCAAATTCAAGTTTTATTTATCAAAGTTTTAATAAGAAATTTTGTAATGAAGGAAGGAAAAATATTCTTAGACTTCCACAGAACTTGCCCATGTTTCCCAAGAAGACTATTTTTAGTAAAATATTTGTATTAAGTGGAAGTTGTTAAACAGCTCCTAGCTATCTTATATTTTATGCAATATTACTTTTATGTTTGAATTTGTAATGGCTATTATAAAATATTGTATATAGTTATATAGTAGGTAGCCGCAGTTTATTAGACACCTGCTTTTTTCTTTAAGCATCTTCTTTTTTTTTCTACTTTTAGCATTTAGGCAGAGAGAGTTTAGATCTCGAGGTTTTTCACCTTCACAGATTCATATTTTTTTAACTTCTAAAATTGTAAATAGTAATATTTTTTCTATGCTGTAAGCTAAATATCTTAAGTATAATAATATTATAATATTATAAGTTTTTCATATTTTGTATGATTTCAAATATTTTAAAATAAAAAACTCGATTTTCTAATTAAAAAAGACATATACGAGTATATCATATTTTCATTTTATCGAATGTAATACTAAACAACTCCATTCAATAACGCCATTCATATTAAAAAACGATTTTTTGTCAATACATAAATAAAAGAAAAAAGGGAAATGAATGGAAAACTGCCGGAACCCATTTAAAATTTACAGGGCTTGTGGGAAAAAATTGATGGATTAAAGAATCGGACCTGTCTGTTAATCCGTCTATTATACACCTATACACCGATATACCCACTTCATATAATTGTTTGTTAAAAAATTTTTTTCGGCATATTTGCGAAAAATAAATATTTCCAAACTAGATGCCGTCTGATTCTCAAAATCAAATCAAATCAGCTTCACGCTGTATCCCTCCCACAGCAGGGTAGACTCCCACAGCGTGTTGAGTGGCAGAACTGAACGCCGCGCTTTGCCTCGATACCAGAGCGAAGAAATGGAAATATAAATTTAAATAACTGATTCTTGCTACGGTAAATCTTTAGTATTACGAGTATCATATTTGCAAGAGTAAGATTCGGTGGACGTATAAATTAATAAGCAAAATTGTGAAACTTGTTTAGTCTTACAACGCCACATAAGAACAAAAATATACAAATCTACAAATATACCCACATATATACTTACACACGTACATTCTTTTACGTAGTCGGGTAAGTGGAAATTAAAATTCACCCTGTCAAGTGAGATACCCAAGTATTTCAAACAAAGCAATATACTTTTAACCTGTCTCAGTCAGTTACAAAAATAGAATTTGCACAATATATTTTATTTGAAAAGAAATTTATTTTCAGAATGGCCACGAATAGAGCTGCAACATTTGGACATAAGTATGTCCAATCTTGAAGTAATATCAGAAAGTGCACTGGACGGTCTCCGGCTGCAGACTCTGGTCCTCGTTGCAAACAGGTTGCATTATATCGAGTCACATGCGTTTAGGTAAAGAATAATAATTAAATTATATATTACAATATTAATTTTAAATAGTGTAAGATATTTTTACTATATTATTACAGAAGTCAGTCGTGCCAGTCGATTGTTAACCGCAACAGATGAAGGTTCGATTCCCAGTCGACAAAAAAAAAATTAAATATTTATTATCTTTAGTTTTCGTTCTGGTAACAAGGCAAATTGAGCAGCAACGCACATCGTTGAGTTTCGCTACTCAATACGCAGAGTGTCTTAACACTAGGTTTCCTCTGCCTACCCTACTATATAAGGGATGCAACGTGAAGCTGAAGCAGACGAAGCATTTATTATGGTTATTTTGTTTCAGTTCTATGGCTAATACTTTAGCTTCATTGGATCTTGGGTACAACGAATTCACCGAAATCCCCGAACAAGGCCTAAAAGATTTAAAAGTTCTTAATTGGTTGAACTTGCAAAAGTAAGTTTATAATTCAGTATGTTTTATATACATACATAGCTTTTGTTTATTTTATTTTTAATTCATATATTTGTTCTAGCAACTATATAGCGGAAGTGAGCCCGGACACCAGATGGCAACACTTGGAAAGCACACTGACGAGTTTGTCGCTGAGCAATAATCAAATAACTCAATTGAAATCTCAAGCACTTACATCTTTGAGTCACCTTTTGCAACTGGATTTAGAAGGAAATTATCTTCGTTCAATTAACTCTGATTCCTTACCAACCTCGCTAACAGTCTTAAAACTTTCAAACAATTTCCTTCATGAAATTTCCTGCGATTTAGTTTTTAACCTTCCCAGATTACAAATGTTACACATGAGGCATAATTCCATTTGGTTCGACGTTAATTCCACTAGTCTCAATAATAAAACAAAGAAATTGGAAAAATTAGATTTAAGTAATAATAATATCAACGACACATCTGAAATACTCATATTTCGTGAAATGCAAATTAGGCAAATAATTTTAGATTTAAATGAATTAACGGTAGTACCTCGGTTATTATATACAAATAATAGAATAGAAAGATTGTCTATATCGTATAACAAACTAAATTCAATATACCGAGATGTATTTGTATCGCTTAAAAATTCTCTAGAGCATTTGGAAGTGGAACACAACAAATTGACACATTTACCGGATAGTTTGGCGCAGGTCGTGCGACTGCGACATTTATCTCTGGCTTACAATCAATTGGAAGAATCGCCCTCACTTCCGAGCCGAATACAGACGTTATCGCTGGCCGGGAACTTTTTAACTTCGATCCCCTCTGCACTCCAAACTCTCGAGCCCGGTTCTATTAGATATCTCGACTTAAGTTACAACAGGATATCTAATTTGTTGCCGAATGAATTCCGGGAGTGGTCCTATTCTCTTGGCACCCTCAATCTAAAAGGCAACAGGATAGCTCAAATATATAAAAACGTTTTTCCTGTAAGCATGCCCGTAAAAGAGATTAACTTGAGTTTTAACGACCTTTACTATATACACCCGCAATCTTTTTCTAACTTGACGGGATCTTTGCACGTGCTGGAATCGTCTGCAACTATATTTAGTAGTTATTTTCCATTTGAAATGGATGACGGGTTAGAAAATCTTAGTTGGTTATCTTTTGATAATAATGATTTTCATATTCTAAAGTTGTCGGAAATCTCTTTATTTCCCAATTTAAAATATTTAAATTTAGATTACAATAGAATTGTAGAAATCACTGTCGATGTTGCGTATTCCAATGTTTCTTTGTCCCTAAACAATTTAAGAATTTCTTACAATTTTCTGAGTTCTATACAGGCTCAGACGTTTTCACATGTACCCGAGTTAAGAAACTTAGATTTATCTTACAACCGTATCAATAACTTGACTAAGAACAGCTTTATAAACTTGCCTAACTTAAGATATTTATCTCTTGCCGGGAACTTAATCAATTCCATAGAAGTGGAAACATTTGTTAATTTACCGAAACTTGAAATATTAGAGCTCCAAGGAAACAACTTAACACATTTATCGCTTTACTCCTTTTATAACGTGTCAAATTCCTATGTAACATTTACACTTAATATTAGCAAAAATAACATACAGAATATAGAAGGAGACATTTCAATTTCCATAAACATTTTTGATGGGTCATACAATAATTTTCATGAGGTGCCAAATATGTTTTTCCTCGCAATCGAATCGACGGTAAGACAAATTATATTGTCCCATAATAAGTTAACTCACGTTTCAGGTGAGGCATTTGGGCAGTCAGTTCATTTAGAAATATTAGATTTGCACAGAAATAGCATAAGCGTTATAAAAAGAAAATCATTTACAGATTTAATGTCCTTACAAATACTAGATCTTTCATTTAACACCATATATCAATTGTCGGTGGAGCAATTTTATAATTTACGTAAACTAAGATATTTAAAAATGGACCACAATAATTTAAGGCTTCTTCCGAGGGATGTATTTAAAAATACAGTTATCGAACACTTAGACTTAAGTTTTAATGAGATTTCATTGTTCCCAGTAACGGCGCTCTCCCAGATCGGTTTTACATTACGGTACCTCGACCTGTCAAACAATAGAATAGAATATTTGGATAGTAACATATTTCGCAATACACAGTTCTTATCAAACTTGAACTTGGGGCACAACTTATTGACAGTTTTATCCGATAACACATTTTCAAGTCTCGGAGCTCTGCGACTATTGGACCTCAGCTTTAACTCTATTAAAGCAAACTTTAAGGAATTGTTTCATAACCTTCCCAACTTGAGGCAGTTGAATCTTGCAAATTTAAGTTTAAAATCAGTGCCTTATCTACCCTTAACAAATTTGACGAGTCTCAATCTTACTTCAAATTACATTAGCAGTTTTAAGGAGACTGATGTTAAGCGTCTAGTGAACCTACGCCACTTAGATCTAAGCCACAATCGTTTTACCTCTTTAGTGCCAAAAATGTGGATTCATATGAAGAATTTAAATATTCTAGATATTTCTTACAATCCTATCATAAGATTAACGCCAAATAGTTTTAAATCCTTAAATAATTTATCTTATTTAAATTTAAACGGACTACAATACTTGGATGCGATCGACCAGGATTCTTTCCGTCCTTTGATATCTTTACGATCGTTACACGTTCAAACTTGGTCTACAATAAATCGCTCCACGTTCCGTCTAGCTAATATCATTTCCTGCCTCCCTTCCTTACATAAATTGGTAATACACTGGAATGATGAAGTCATGGATACACAATTGCACGGAATAGAATCAAGAAGATTACGATATGTGGAAATAAGAGGAGCTAAATTAAAAAGAATATTAGATGACGCATTTGAACCATTTAAGAATAGACAAGAAATATTTATTCGTATAAGCGAAACATCGATAACTAAACTACCAGCGGCATTTATGAAGCATCTCTCACAAGTTCCTCAATTAGGCATCGACGTCAGCTACAATCAAATATCGAGGCTTGATCCAGCAGTCTTCTACCCCAATTTCACAAGCTGGAGTCACGTAGCAACTAAATTGCTTTCAGGTATATTATAGTAATATAGTATAGTGCAGTATTCTTATTTAATATATATTATGTATGTTGTAACCCATACACAGCAGGGTAGGCAGAAGGAAACTAGTGCTAAGACACATCATTCCCCACTTTGTTGAGTGGCGGAACTCAACGTCAGAGCGAAGTAATGAAAATATAAATGTAAATAAATATTTCATTTCCTCGAGTAGGGATCGTACCCACAATCAGTGATTTTACAGTCACATTTTGTGCCCCTACGCCACGATTGGCCTAAAAAAATGCTATGATAAAAATATATTATAGCTTAACATACATATTTATTTCTTTTCTTTATATTATTCTTAATATTAGTTCTTACTTAGTAATAAAAAAAATTAAAGAAGCTTACAAGAACTACTCGTACCTGAAGCAGGAAGTCGCTGGGTATAAAAATAATATGTTAGTAGAAACTGAAGCTCACGCGGGTATTATACTTTATACATACTTTATAAGGATCTAACAACCTTCTACTTTAGCATCATCTTTGTAATGAGTTTTAATTCTTAATGGACTCCCAAATTTTCCGCTGGCAAATTGCGTTTGAATTATAAATACGTATGTTTCGTTGTCATCATTTAGGAGGTTTAATTCTGACGGGGAACCCCCTACGGTGCGAGTGTGAGTTGGCGTGGCTCGGGGCTTGGTTGAGGCGGTGGCTGCAAGAAAATGAAGCCGGTGCTGAGCTGAGGAGGGCTGTCCGGAGTGCCACTTGTAAAGATCCTCTGGGACGGAGAGTTCCTCTCTTACAACTTCGGGCGGACGAGGCAGAGTGCCACGCGAGTGCGCTCTCTAGCGATGCGCAACCTAATTACACGAACGTCGTATACACATTAACGTTAACCTTTTGGACTATAGCTCTTAGATGATAAAAATATGAATAAAACTAGACGAATTTAAGATGTAAATTTTGTTAATAATTAATTTTTATTCTAAATGTCAAAATCGATTATTAATTTATTGATAGAACAATTGTGGGACACGTGCAATTTATTCAATTATAATTAAATGTATATAAAGTATTAGTATAGTACTAGTGATGTATCTGTAAGCTACTGAACTAAATTTTTATACGTCGTATTTTGAAATTACAGCTTGTATATTGCGTTTAATCACTCCGTAGAAATTATATATATATTTATGACTTAATTTTTTTTTCATAAATTTACATAAATTTACCTGATTTTTTTTCATAAATTTACCTGACTGCATCCCTCTACTTGTTATATTATTTTTGTTTAAAGAAACATATTTCAAAATTACATTCAAATTAATTTTATTGATTACTTTATTTTAACCTACACGTGTAATATGTGGTAAATCAATTTTAAAAGAACAACATTCATCAATGTATAATGAAAATGTGAAATTACAATGTAAATATGTATAAACAATAAATATTTTTACAAATAAATTGTGTTTTTTTTTCTTTTACTATAACATAAACAACAATTGTGTCTCCATTTTAAACAAAAGTAGGTTAAAATGAAGGTAGTAACAACATAAGAGTTGTTACCTTTTGTGGAACACTAGAAAAACTGCTGAAATAAGGTCGTACGGTATGTTAATGATAATAAATCAAAATGTCAACAATGAATACACGTAATTTCCGACTTGGAAAATTTGATACCTTATCGAATCACAAATTTAATTTAGAAAGTTTCTATATGTTTTGGACGGGAACTAAAACAACTTTCATCGAATTTCAATATGCTATATTAGATTTTAAAGGTAATGTATACTGCTACCGATTTCAATAGGAACCTGCATCAAAGGAAATTAGAAAATTAGAGATAAGGCGATAAATGAAATATTTTGTACTTATATTATTTTCATCGCTCGTATTTATTTTATTTTCTTCGTCTGAACACTAGGCTCCCTCTGCCTACCCTGCTAACAATACGCTTTTCTATTTTAACACACAAGTAACCTATTTAAAACAAATTATTTTAAAATGACTTCTATTCAAATCATTTATATAATTCCAAACGTAAATTAGACATCTAAATTACAAATCAGAAACCCAACCTATCCCGTAATACGTTTAAATAACTGTTAACTTAATTAAAACCACGGTGATAGGCGTGACTACAATTAGCGTTTTCATCCCTCTAAGTAACAATGAGATTAACATTCGTATTTGGCAATATAATAGCAGCTGGTGAATGTCTTTTTTTAATGAAAACTTCGAAAAATGTCTTTTAGTTGGGATTTTAAATTTAATAATATTATATTGTTTATTAAACGTTGCCAGTTTTAGCACAACAGGTTGTGGGTTCGATCCCCACTTGAGAAAATGAAATGATTTTCATTTCTGGTGTCGTGACAGAGCACTCCAGAAAGATCTCCTCCAGGGCAAAATGGGGAGCGAATTATCCTAACACTAGGTTCCTTCTGCCTACCCTGCTACATGCGGGATGCAGCGTGAAGCTAAAAAAATTAACGGAGATTTAGAGACACCGACCCGTTATGATTTTATTATAAGTATAGATTTACATATTCTCACTCTATTAGATAAAGTGCAACGTTGATTGGTGATTTGCTCGGAAGTGGTGAAAGCTAAATTTCTCTCTACCTACCAACAATGCTCCATGCTTGAAAAATATTGTCAAGAAAATTTAAATATTACAAGAAAAGTTTTTGTTGATTAAGAAAATTGACAAAAAAACACAGTGACCCATTTTAATTAAATTATTATATTAGAGTAGTATAAAATCATTGTGTGTTGGGTGTCGGAACTCAACGCCGTACGCCTCGACACCAGAGCGAAGAAATGAAAATACAAATTTAAATAAATATTTCCTTTCAGTCAGTACTATATATATATTTACGTATTTTAATATACCATTCTATATGAACGTGCCTACATCCCGCACGCGTCTCCCACGATTTATAGTCAACCTAAATTCAACTTAGAAACTGGAAACAATTTTGCTGATCTACGCCTGCGATTCAAATGAGTTACAAAGAAGTTGATATTTGTTTTATAGATTTATAACATTGTCTCTATAAACTTTGCATATGGTACTTCCTGAGCGAATCGAAAAGAAACCAGGGCTATGGAAAAGGTAAATTGACAAAAAAACCCAAACTGGTTCGGATTTTGGTTCGAAATGGTTTTCTTTCCTGGTCTGGAATTTTGAGCTGAATGAAGATGCTGTGTTGAAAGAATATCACACCTCCTCCATAGGTATCTAGCTCTTCCTGCAGGTATATTTATATCTATTCTGTATTATATTGCTAAAAATATAAAAGCATTATCACATAAAAGAGGATCCTTGGTATCTTATATAAATTATTTATAAAAATAAAATATGCGAAACATCAGCTAATATTTAACAAAAATAAACTTTATAGCGACTTAAATTAAAATACGATATTCTATTAGGCCTTTCAAAAACCTCCTACATATAATTAGGGGTAAAAAATTATGAAGTGTGACAAAAAATGAAATATGGCAACAAATATAAATAAAAACAAAATTCAAAGTATATTTGTCATACAAGCAAGACGTTGAAAAGTAAATTAAAATATTTTCCGTGCAGCTTTCAACAGTCGCAGTGAAGGCGCGCGCGTTGACCCATAAAAAAATTGCGCTCACTACGAACGAACACATACAAATTTAAAATATCTGCAATGTGTTTTTGGAAAATGCTTTAGTATGCATTTTCTTTTGCGATGGAAATGGAAATTGTCTTGTATGAAATGAACTGGTGTTTTATTGAAACGTAATTTTTCAATGATGGACTTATCGTTTTGTTTTTTGTAAACAGATAATTTTGTAGATATATTAATTTTTGAACAAATATTTTTGAAGAATTAGTCTTGTATAAGCAATGTTCTAAGGCTATTGAGACATGTGAATTTAAAAGCAAACCAAACATTTTTTTTTTAAATTTCAACATAGGTACATCAGGTGTGTGACGTGAACGAGACTGATTGTGGGTTCGATCCCCACTCGAGGAACCGAAAAAATATTTATTTAAATTTAATTTCTCTGACGAGGCAAAGCACAACATTGAGTTTCTTTGAACCGCACCTTGCCTCCACTCTCCACTAGAGCGCGGAAATGAAAAAAAATATAAATAATAATTCATTCTCCCTCCCGAGTTGGATCCCCAACCAAGAACTGAGAATTTTCACACATCGCGTGTTGACCGGAAAAACTCAACGCCACGCTTTTCCTTGTTACCAGAGCGAAGAAATGAAAATATTAAATATTTAATTCCCTCTAGTGGGAATAGAATCCACAAACGTAGCGTATACACGCTTGCGTCTCTACACCACGAAGGAAAGTCACTAGAAAAATCTATATATATATTTTATATACATATCACTCGCATTTATCATCGAGGTGCGTGTCAAACCTATTTCCCTAGAGCCTACTTATGACATAGGTAAAGTTTACTTTAATAAATTAAATACCGGAAACGCCGTGAAATGGAAATAATACTTTTAATTTGGGCAATAAAACGTAGACCTTTATTTTACTTTACCTTATCTTATATAATTATTTTAGAGTATGGTGGTAGTTAACAGAAAAACATTCCAAAAAATAATCCTATAGTTTCTTTTTAGGTGCGACCACATTATTGTAATCTATTTAAAATGAATAGACCATTTATTATTTATTTCCTTTTTTCTTTATTTTAGGATCTACATTGTTATTAATATAATGACCTATTTAGGTAAATATTATGATATACTGGCGTCATTAGGAAAATTGGTCAAGTACGAGCTAGACTCTCCCACCACGATGCATAATCTATTTTTTTCCTTACGGAACCCTAAAAATTACAAAATTCTAAGTGAGTAATTCCACAAAATATTTATTTTAATCAACTTATTTATAATATAAAATAATTAAATTATTTTTTTATATATTTGTATACATATTCCAAGGCACCTAAAGTACGTACTGGGTGAACAGATGCCATTAGTGTGTTGACATAGGACGCCAGACCCGGAAGCTTCGCAAACAGGCCTGTACTAACAGAAAGCTAATATTCACACAAAAATTACAATCTCCATGAACTAACGAGCCTTTTATACTTCACTTGTTATCTTTAAATTTAATTTAAACTTCAATTTTTACTTTCGATTAATCAACGATTGATTAAAGAAGCTACTGACGCGTGGGTTTTATTCTATTTAAAACCCATAAATTCAAATCTTCTTTTGAATATTTAATACTACTTTCTTTCATATATTTGAGTCAGAAGAATGTGACTGAAGACATGACGGTTGTTGTGGGTTTGATTCCCAAATAGAAGAATAAAATATTAAATATTTTCATTTACTCGATATGATAACGAGGCAAGGCGCGTTGAGTTCCACCAGTCAACTCGCAATGACTTCAGAATTCTGCGGAAAGTGGGATAATATCTTAATGAGAACGGAGTATCTTACTTACTTAGGTTCCCAGGATCCCTCTATATATCACACTTTTCTCCGGAAATAGCTGGGTAGGCAGAGAGTATCTACCAAGTGTCCGCTTTCCGTCCGGAAGAAACACGCAAACGCACTCGCGTGCGAAGTGACGAAACTCTTTGAACTTACAACCATCACAATTACAAGGACTTATGATTACTAATATTTATTTTTTATCTAAGAACTATCTTTAATATTTAGTATTATGAAATAATTATTCCAGGCTTTGTGTCATACAAGTCTTTATCTTAAAGATATACTGTAGATTCATAATTTTAATAGCCCTTTCCATCTAAATAAAATGAAACAAAATGTAAAATACCATAAAGCACCTAACTGGAAAATATAATGAAAAAAATTTTAAAGACTTAGCGAATTTACATATTCAGTGGACCTTTTACTCCCACAATGTGAGTGTAGGGTATAATTAACGAAATAATAATGTTTTCTTGAGATATTAACCTGAAAAAAAGTAATATAATAATTAAATTACTTGACCAATCTTGACGCAGAGACACAAGCGACAGGTTGTGGGTTTGATTCTCACTCGAATAATTAACTATAACAAAGTGACCCTATATGAATTATATTTCTCCTCTTAAGGTACGGAACCCTAAAAATTTCGCGGATAAGAAACCTAGTCCTAATCCTTGTTTTTTTGAAGATCTAAAAAAACTGTATCCACTTTCATTATTACATTGTCTAGACACGTTTGTATCTTACAAAAGTAATAGAATTAAATGAAAATACAAACAAAAGGACTTTTGTTTAAGATATCATTTGTATTCGTAATTTTGTTAATAGATCTGATAAGAATACTGAACGTTAGAAGAAATCTTCAGGGCTCACACAATACGTGTTAGACGTAAGAAAATATTTATTTTGTGTTATTATTCTTTAAATTAATTTTAGATTAAAAAATATTATTCTAAAATTAATATTACATAATAAAAAAAATATCATATAAGTCGAATTGATAACCTCCTTTTTTTACAGAAGTCAGTTAAAAATATAAAATATGTGAAATTCATATATATTTTTAAAAGATTTTATAAAAGATGATATAAAACAATTTAAATTATGTATATACAAATATAATTTAATAAAACGAAACAATTTGATAATGAGTCATATTGAACTTTCCGATTTCAATAAGGTGTGTATTAAAAACAAAGCGACATGCAGTAAAAATTATTTTATTGTTTGAAAGCACATAACATGCAGTTTTAATTTAGTTGGTTTTAAAAATGATATCCTGTAAATGTCTACCTCCATTGACCACACACTGCTGAAGCCTTTCCCGGAAGTTGTCCATTACTCGTCGAGTCATATTCAGCGGAATAGCATTGATTTCTTCCGTGATTGCAGCCTTCAGTTCATCGATGGTTCGGGGACGATGCGTGTACACCTTTTCCTTCAGGTAACCCCAGAGAAAGAAATCGCAGGGGGTTAAATCAGGTGATCTCGGCGGCCACCCAACGTCACCTCGCAAAGAAATGAGATGACCGGGAAACATTTGTCGCAGGATTTCCATTGAACGCCTGGATGTATGGGCTGTAGCACCATCTTGTTGGAACCAGATGTTATCGTTGTCATGATTCTGCGTTAATTCCTCCAATTTCGGTTTCAGAAAAGTTTCAAGCATGTCGCAATACCGAGCAGAGGTAACTGTGACGACTTGACCATCTTCTTCAAAAAAATAGGGACCCCACACACCAAACTCTGCAATAGCGCACCACACTGTCACTCGAGGGCTGTGAAGTGGTCGTTCGTGTAGGTTTCGTGGGTTATTCTCAGCCCAGTATCGAAAATTCTGTTTGTTGACAGTTCCGGCGAGGTGAAAATGTGCCTCATCACTGAAGATCAAAACAGCAGTGCGGGGGATCTGCTGAATGTCGCGGCATAAATTTGTTCGTGTGTCTAAGTCTCTAACTGTTAATTCTTGCACTACCTGAATCTTGTATGGGTGAAATTTAAGGTCTCTATGCAGTATTCTGCGGACACTACTGAAAGATAATCCTAGTGAAGCGGCATGTTTCCGAACAGAACGCCGAGGGGATTGTTGAATTGAAGCCCGCACTCTATCCACGTTTTCCGCTGACGTTGACGTCCTAATTCGGCCTTGTGGTCTTGTTTTTAATGCTGATGATGTTGCTCTAAAATTTGATACCCAATTTCTGATTGTTGGTCCAGTGGGAATGGGATCACGTCGACCAATAGCAAAATGTAAACGGAACGCACGCTGTGTTGTGATCACGGAGCCGCCATTTCTAATAAACTCTTCAACTACGAACGCACGATGTTGTCCCGACCAAGCCATTGCTCACACTAAAACTGCATGTCATGGCGCGTCTAATGACACCATCCCCACCCTTCTACTCCTTCCCTTCTTCGTGCAACGTCCTTCCAAAACCGGAAAGTTCAATATGACTCACCCTGTATTATTCTAAATTATATAGTAGGTCATACGATATTTCTAATTTCTCTGAATTTAATTATTTTAGCGTCAATAACTATTATCAAATGACGATCTTTATTATTATGCCTACAATAATCCTAAAACAGACAAATAAAGTTTTACAATTGCCATATAAAACGACATGTAATAAAAGTTCATTTCATTATAATTATTACAACTATGGATATGAGGCCAGAGGCCAGTCGTGGCCTCGTCGTGGGTTCGATTCGCACTCGAGGAAATTAGAGGAAAGTGATGAACGGAAGTGTTTCAACGGGGACGAAGTGTTTAAACACTAGGTTCCCATTTTCCCTCTGCCTACCTGCACCCTTAATAAAAACGTATAATTACGAAATGAACATTACGAAACACTTCTACGAAATTACGAAACTACTCTTATCTTGAAAAAATAACAGTTTTTTAAATTAATAACTTATCTATCCATACCTATATTATAAATTCGAAAGTAACTCTGTCTGTCTGTCTGCCTGTCTGTCTTTTACGCAATCAGGGCCAAACCGCTAATTTAATTGTGATAAAATACTCATATAGAGATACTTGCGGGTCTCGGGATGAACATACGATAGTTTTTTTTCTCATATTTGTAATATTATCGATATATACCAATATATTAAAATACTTATTAATTTGACATGCAATTTATTCCGCCATGTTAATAACAACCGTCGTTGTTAGGCAATGATTTGCAAAGTTTGTTGTTAGAAAACGTCACCCAAAATGAGCTTGCTTAACGCATCTCTCTATTGACAACTGAAAATAATTTCATAAATATATTTAATAAATATTCGTATAGTTCAAGCGGGCGTAGCCGCGTTCGGGTCCACTAGTATAAATATAAAAACCTACATACACTGATAAAAATAAAAATAAATATAATATATTCGGTTGAGCGATGACGTAAGACATTATTAACACAATTGCTGTAATTTGTATACAATTACTTCGCTGTAGGTAATTGTCACGTATTGTGACAGTTGTATTGCCACCTCACGCCCGTATCGTTCCTGGGAATGACAGCCCACGTCATTTATTTGCATGACTCGCCCGTTTCGACGAAATTGATAGCAGGTCGTGGTGCGGGGGTAAACACTGTTGGGTGTGGGTTCGATTTCTATTCGAGGAAATTAAATGGTTTATAGTTCCATGTTCCTTGGCGTTGAGTACTGTACACGCAATGCAGAAAGTGCAGAAAGTGCCCCTAGGCAGAAAGTGGGGAACGGAGTGTCTTAACACTAGGTTCCCAGGTTCCCCTTGTATACAGTGATATGTGCAGAATACAGGGTAAAGTGAAAAAAATATATTTATTAAGTGAAAAAACATTCTATTGATCTCCATTTCTCCATAGGTTCATTCGCGTAGATCAAATATCAGTGCGGGAATAATTATAAAGTTTCTGTTAATATAAAGTTATTACAATGTAGGCAAGCAATTAACAGTGTTAAATGAGATTTACGTATGTAATATATAGTGTTAGTGAAATATATATTGTATTTTGAAATAATAACATAAATTTTAACAAAAAAAACGAAGTAACCAAACTCTCATTAAACTATCCTTTGAAATATACATTTTCAATAAAAAAAGAATCATCAAGATTAGTTCACCCAGTCAAAAAATTTGACGTAACAAATGTAAAAAAAACAGCCAAAGATATAGAAATACCCTCCTCTTCCTAGAGAAGTTCCTATTCCTATTTTTAGCATATTAGTGTAAAAGTGGGTAGATTTAGGTGAAAAAGACAATAAAAGTGGATTTGTGTCAAACGGGAACAGTTGCTTGTAAGCGGAAACCCTGATTGGAAGGTATCTAGTGTGTAGTGTTGTTATTGAGTGATACATGTCACTTATTGTAATTACGTGGAACCTCTATCCGAGTACGTTGGAAATATATAGACGGTATGTATTTTTATCGTGTTATTTTAAAAACGCTAACCGCTTCCGATTTCTAACAATATAATAGCAATAACTAATTAAGATCTATTATATCTAATGACGAATATGATAATAACCTGGGAAACGAATATAATTCATTCTTCAGAATGAGAATCGAACCCACAACCTCTCAGCGACTGTCGCTGTCCATTACACAAACAAAAACGAAAATTTTTATTACTTTATGTAACAGAGGAAAAACAATTTTATAAATGTATAGAAATTAACGTCTGATGACTTTTGTTTTCTTATGTTTCTCTATGCGGAAAATAGCGATTCATTTAACGAGATACCTGCTGCTATTCACTCGTGAGTCGTTTTTCTTATTGCTTTTCGTATTATATTAGATTATATGCTGAGTAAGTTAGTAGTAATAAATTTATGGTCAATAACGCAATAAATAAATTAGATTTTGCTGATGGACATTGATTAAATAAAAAAGTTCAGTCTGATTAGATATAAAAAAATTATATAATCAGCTTCACCCTGTATTCCGGGCACAGCAGGGTAGGCAGAGGGAACATAGTGTTAACACACTCCGTTCCCCACTTTTCGCTGAATTCTTAAAGTATTGTGTGTTGAGTGGCGGAACGTAGACCAGAGCGAAGAAACGGAAATATAAATTTAAGTAAATATTTCGTTGTCTCGAGTGGGGATCAAACCCACAACCATCGCGTTACATTTTTTTTTACATTTTTTAGATATTCACAGTACTCAATATAAAAAATGATGTGTGCTTAAAAATTAAAACAAACCTTTCAAATGCAATTACATATTATAAAAGTTGACAAACTTAAGTTTGCGGATGAATTTTCGTTTTTTTTTTATGAAATACCTATAAATTTTCACTTTTCGAATTTTTATTTTATTTGTATTGTAATTTCTCAATTCGAGCCAAATTTCATAACTGTAGGTCCACGGAAAGTAGTAGTGTTATTATTACACGGTGAATTACTTACATAATTGCTTGTATGTTATGATTGCGTCGACTTTAATAATTAATAATAAGAATTTAGTTACAAACAAAAAAAAATATATCCCATACAAAACTCCCATACATATATAAATGGGAATCCCATAAATGTGAAATAAGAGCCAAGTTAAATGTTATGTAATACATCACTCTAAACTCCACCGACAAAAGATAGAGAGATATATACGAGCACCGAGTGTTCACTCGACTATAGCGAAAGACGATACAAAGCGTCACATATGTAAAGTTGAACTGCAGAACTAACACCACCACTTCTGGAGCACACAATATTCAAGCCATCCATGCAAATGTTATAAACCTGAAGTAAGCATAAGCGATAGCAATATGCATTCAGATGAAACTTTTAGCTTTGTGTGGAAAGTATTCTGTATATGATACGCCTGGATGCTCTGGATGCTCGGAGCCAATACGCGTGTGCTCGAGCGTGATTTCGCACTGTCCTGCAAACGCCGCTTTGCACGTAAGCTGGAGCGACCGCCTTTATTGTACCCTCGGTGTTCGTGTTTCCAGTTTCCAGATAATATTCTATTTTAGTTGTTCGCATTGAATTTTGAGAGTTTGTGGAATTTGTTTTTTTTTAAAACTTCTTTCTGTTAATATCACTGTATTATTTTGTACAATGCAACAAATAAGTAAATTGAAAATTACAATTTTTTCGATAAATTAACATAAATATTGTTAATTCAAATATTTTTTTACTTAAGCAGTAGCAATGTGTTTTTTAATTACAAGAAACAATGAATGGATAGATGCGTCACAAGCCGAACGATTAGGCTGATTGAACCTCTCTATCGTTTGTATCGCTCTCGCTTGCACGCTCGGCTCAAGCGGAACGTGACAATGAATCATGCTTTTTCATGCGTGCCGCCGGCGTATATCGATTCATAACACAACGTGTTGAACGTCACGTCAAAATATATATACACACTATGGTTGTGGGTTCGTTTCTCAATATTGAAAATGTTTATTTAAAAAAAAATATCATATCTAAACTTGGATTGTACAATAGGGTTTTATTATTTCCAAAGTTGCATTTCCTTAACATATTTACCTACTTAAGTCCATACATAGACTCTAAGTGCAACAAAGTAGAAATATAGTGATGTATTTTTAAACTTAATTAAACTATACTGAACTCACAGTTTATTTTCATTTTCCTGTCATATTAAGAGTCGTACAAAGCAAAGGTATTCATGCGCATAAAAGTGAAACTTGTTCTCTTGAAAATGTGAATACGAAAATAAAATGTCCCTTATTTGTTTCATAACACGTGCAGAAATGTCAGTCTTAATAAAAATCTATGCGGAAATGTATGAAGGTAAATTTTATTTTGACGTGAAAGCCTAGTTGAAATATAATTAACTTATAAACATGCCTTTGTTATAAAATATGGAATATCAAAACTGTCATAGAGCTGTATTTAAAAATAAAAATAAAAATCAGCTTCACGCTGTATCCCGCACACAGCAGGGTAGGCAGAGGGAACCTAGTGTTAAGACACTCCGTTCTCCACTTTCGCCGGATTCTGGAAGCATTGCGTGTTGAGTGGCAGAACTTTCACCCACACCAGAGCGAAAAAATAGATGTATAAACGTAAATAAATGCTTCACTTCCTCGAGTCGAACCCACAACCGTTGCGTTACAGTCACACGTTTGTGCCGCTGCGCTACGACGGCTTCTGTATTTAAAAATGTTAAACTAATTTTTCTTTAATAATAAATGTATATGAATTGTATATTTATAGACTAACGTTACAAAGCCAAAGAGCTATTTTGATTGAACGCGGTAATCCCTAGAACGCTTTAATTGAAAAATCATTTTTGTGTTGCATGCTCCATTTTCTGTGGTAAGGTAAATAGGTGCCTTAACTGTATCTATGTAATCCACTATTTTTACGATTAGATTAACCTCGAGTAATCCCCACTCGAGGAAGTGAAATATTTATTTACGTTTATATTTCTATTTTTTCGCTCTAGTGTCCAGGCAAAGCGCGGCGTTGAGTTCTGCCACTCAACACGCAATGCCTCCAGAATTCGGCTGAAAGTGGGAAACGAAGTGTCTTAACATAAGGTTCCTTCTACTTACCCTGCCGTGTGGGATACAGCGTAAAGCTGAGTAATTCGAAATTAGCTTGTGGCATGTGCCATAGGCAGTTTTCCATTTGACCACGGGTTCAAAACCACAATATTTATAGTATTAAGAATGTTGTTTTCTTAAAATATAGCATTTCGGCAATACATCTCGAAAAGTAATGGACGAAAACGAAAGCAATTAGGCGGTTGTCCGTAATATCATCCATGTAATCGCTGTAATTTTCGTTTGCGGTAAAGTTGATGGCGCAGAAACAAACCGAAATGAACGTCCGATGACTTTTGTTTTCTTACATTTTTCGTTCAAGAAAATGGCAATCCATTTATTTACCTAATACACACGGCTCAATAAGTTTGTTGTGTAGAATTACCTGTGTATTAAATAGATATAGATGATATTAAAATATTTCCATATTGAAATAAAGTATGTGTAAACGCGACTGGTTGTGGGTTCGATTTTCACTCCAAGAAATGAAATATTTAATATTTTAATTTTTTAATTTTTTCGGTCTGCTGTCTAGGACAAAGCGTGGCTTTGAATTCCACCACTAACACGTAATGCTTCAAAACTTCGGCGGAAAGTGAGTGAAGTGTAAGTGAGCGTAGTGTCTTAACACTAGGCCCCCTCTGCCTACCCTGTTTCATGCAGGATACACCGTGAAGCTGAACAAAAAAAATAGTCGTCTTAATAACATCTTCCTTTATGAAATTGGTTAAAAACATCAATTATTACGTGTCCATTTTGAGGAGTTCTTAAATTTTGTACATTTATTTAATGTTAATGCGCTTTCATCATTTAGCAGAGTAACTAAGTTTTCTCCCTGTAATAGCGTCCATTAGAAAGCCATTTGTTCACTTAACAAATGTACTGGCATTTACAGGAACTGTGTCATACCTATACAAGTTCATAGCTACTGGTATTCGCAACTCTACCGAGTTGTACCGTAACTAAATTTTTTACAAACTTATAATTGTAGTTCGTTTCATACAAAATGAGTGCATACATCCGCAAACTTAAATTTGTATTTTTTTATAAATTGTACTTCCCGTTGACATACACTCCTGAAATTGGTAAGGAACCCTTGGTATGTATCGAACTCGCATTTGACCGAGTTTTTGTCCAAAGAAAATATTTTAAAGTCAAGGAAGTATACAAAAAAGTATTGTATAATTGAGATAGAAATAACATTAAAATTGTTAAATATCAGTCGACCGTATATTGAAGATTCTTCTAGAGCGTTATACGATGCATAAAGAAACTTACTTTTTTTAATTATTATACTTTTAGTATAGAAAATTCAAAAATATTAAAATGTTCTTCATCTGTTGTCAGTTAAAAATTACAGGCACAAGTTTTACACTTAAATTTTTGAAATCATGATAATTTAAACTACAAATGGACGCTTTGAATGCGTTTTATTTAAATTGCAATACCGTGATGCATTTTTTACATCGGTGTTAGTGGAATTAAAAGTTATTTTCAGAAAGCCCGTAAAGTTCTCAACAATGTAATAATATACGAGTTTACCGAGTCTAATATTATAGATATGCACTCTCATATTTTCACGTTAAACTTTTGTAAGCCTTTAAATATATTTTAGTACTCACATGAGGGTTCTCATTTACAAATGGACAAAAGAATTACAAAAGAAAATCTACATATTAATTCTAAAGGTATTTATAGAATAACTGAAATTAATATAATAAAGTCAACTTATATATACGGTATTTGAGTTTTAAAATAATAATTTCTAGAATTTCTATTGAAATTGCTTTATGTTAAATAACAATTAGTTCCCAAGTTGTAGAACCTTACTGTGGTCTATAAATTATTAATTTCAGTTTAAATTACAGGTATAAATTAATATAGGTACGATAACTAACTTAATTTCACTTCATTTGATATATTTTTTATTTAATACCCCTATTATTAGGCAGAGGGAACCGAAGAACCTAGTGTTAAGATACTCCTCTCCCCCTTTTCGTCGAAATCTGGAAGCATTGGTGTTGAGTGGCAGAACTCGTTCGCCCTTTGTCTTCACACCAGAGGGAAGAAATGAAAATATTCAATATTTCATTTCCTCGAGTGGGAATCGAATCCACAACCTATCGCGCGCTTGTACCAAGACTGGCCTCAAATCGTATTTTCGTAGTAAAATTATCTAATTCTCCAAATAGACACTTTTGAACTGCATTAGTGTTAGAAACATTAAAAAAACTTTTTAGTTACACTGACATCGAGACTTGTTTTACTTCTGTCGACAAATTTGGTTCGCTCGTAACTTTAACTAACTTGACTAACCTCACATCACCAAGTTTCCTCTACGGAGATAAGAATTAATCAAGTAACGTTACAAGCGAAACAAACTATTCATTCAATTAACAACACTATGTACTTACATAATGTAAATAACAAGTTAGATGTTAAACTATGAAATAGATGGCAGTCGTGGCGTAGAGGCACAAAGTGTGACTGTAAAACCGACTGGTTGTGGGTTCGATCCCCACTCGAGGAAATGGAATATTTATTTTCGTTTTTATTTTCATTTCTCGCTCTGATGTCGCGAGTCAAAGCGCGGAGATTGATCTGGTGGAAAATGGGGAACGGAGTGTCTTAATATTAGGTTTCCTATGCGTACCTTGCTGTGTGCGGGATACAAAGTGAAGCTGTTTTTAATTTTGATTATCTCTTCTCTTTGCAGCAGCTCTTTGCTTTTCTGCAGTTTAGATGTTAAAAAAATGTATCGATAGATACAAAGCGCGGCGTTAAGTTCTGTCACTCAACACTAATGTGTGCGGGATACAGCATGAAGCTGATATATGTAGGGAAATATTATTTACATTTATAGTTTATTTAATATATGTCATTGAATTGTCATGATTTCCAGATAAAGAACTAATTTGAAAATTGTTTTTTCCCATTTTCACAATTTCCCATAATACTTGCTTACTAAAAATAATATTTTAGGTCTCCAGGTGAGTTTAATGAGTATAGGAAATTACAAAATAAAGTTTTGTCATGAATGTTTCACTATCGAAGTAGAATTACCATTTGTAGCCTTAATATCGCCTGCAGTCAACAAGGGATAGCACTTAAGGGAGAAGTTTATACTTTTATCATACACGCTGTAAATAAAATGCAAAAATAGCTAATTTAAATTTTTCTTTTTTCTATGCTTGAGTGTATATGGCGCTACTTTTATTTACGAAATTTATATTCTTATTATTTTATTTCCTTTTAAATTTTTCATCCATCTAGTACGCAGCGCAAGGGTAGTTTAAAAAATGTTATAACTTTACAAAAATAATATATATATAAACACTTTTTATTGTCAGAATGACCTGGAAGCCAAAATCCTCACTTTCGATCTGGATCTGCCAAAAAATAATTTGTATTCTCTCTTCTCTATTTCTGCAGTTTAGATGTTAAAAAATATTAGATTATCCACTTTTATTAAACGAATAAAGAATGACATTATAAAGAGTTGTATATGTTGAAAAGTAAGTATATATATTGTTAGCGTACAAATGTAAATGTGGGTAGATTTAGGTGACAAAGACAATAAAAGCAGTGGAATTGTGTCAAACGAGTACAGTTGCTTGTAGACGGAAGCCCTGATTGGAAGGTATCTAGTGTGTAGTGTTGTTATTGAGTGATACATGTCACTTATTGTAATTACGTGGAACCTCTGTCCGAGCACGTTGGAAACATATAGACGGTATGTATTTTTATCGTGTTTATTTTAAAAACGTTAACCGCTTCCGTTTTCTAACAATATATATATATATATATACACCTATAGAATATACCACCACGTTTGTTTATCTTAAATGTAAACATAGTAAGCCATTATTACTAATATATTATATACTTTGTCAAATTTCTAAGCGTTCAGTAATTACCTGTATTGACGGGACCACCGATAACTCTGATAAATGGTAACTGTCCTGTCGCTGACAGCCTATTTAAAGCTGCTATTAATCCGACATTACAAAATTTAGTACCAAATTGAAAGCAATTAACTTAGATTTATTTAAAGTGATAATTATTTAGTAACTTGTTAGGTTTTTATTACAGACTAACATATTTGTGTAAATAATACATTAAAAAATACATAAAACAGTAAAAATGCGTCTGTGCATTTAATATTATCAAGAATAATAATAATTTGGGGATTACCCCCAAGAGTATAGTAAGAGAACCCCCTCAAAATAGTAAGAGAATATGAATTTATGATTTTTAAAATATTTTCTATTTGTTTATTGTTGTGTATCTTCAGAACTGTTCAGTGTTTTTACACCTATATAGCCTTTATGGCTTAAGTTTGGACAGAAACCAGACTACATTTGATTTTAAAGACCTAAAAACCTGATATAGAAAAATAGTTAAATGTAACTTTGACTAACGATATAGAGCTTGATTAATATTTTCTATTAACATTCAAAAATTGATCATTTGGAACATGTGATGAATACCATAACGATCCAGCTCCACCCTTTCCATCAACATATAAAAATCTAAAATCTGGAACATCTGATGAATAACCACAGGAGTCCTTATTTTATTTTGATTTACTTTCCTTGAGAGGGAATCGAACCTACCACCTGTCGCGTTAACTGGCCTGGCTAACATATATATCATTATAATATATAATATAAATTCTATATAATATCTAGAGAACCTTATATTTTCACAGGATCGATCCACGAGACCAAATGTAATCAGCTGTGATGAGGCTTACAACATTTAACTAACCAATTAGTGCCAATCAAACATGACTGTATCCTACTGTAAAACCACTGTAAAATGTATTTCTCTAAAATAATATATATCATAATTTATTATAATATTATAAGCAATTATGGTATGGAACCCGTGGTGATAACAAATTCAATTCCCATTCGTGAGAATGTTAATATTTTTGCTTGCTCATTTTGGTTAGTCGAAGGGTGGCGTTCAGTTGTTAACAATTAATAAGTAATTAAATAGTGCTTATTAAAAATGAGTGAATAGTGAAAAGAAAATTGAAATACTTTAGTATTAATATACGGAATCCAAAAACTATGTATATTAATCAAAATTTATAGGATATCCCGTAAATCTAAATTTATGAAATTTAACACTATGTGAAAATTGTCCATCCATATCCATACCTATATTATAAATTCGAAAGTAACTCTGTCTGTCTGTCTGTCTGTCTGTCTGTCTGTCTGTCTGTCTTTTACGCAATCAGGGCCAAACCGCTAATTTAATTGTGATAAAATACTCATATAGAGATACTTGAGGGTCCCGGGATGAACATAGGATACTTTTTTTTCTCATATTTTTAATATTTTCGATATATATCAATATATTAAAATAATTAATTTGACATGCAATTTATTCCGCCATGTTGTTATTAACAATCGTCGCTACGCGTTGCTAAGCAACGGCTTGCAAAGTTTGTTGTTTTAAGAAAACGTCACCCAAAGTGAGTTTGCTTAACGCATCTCTCTTGAAAACTGAAATTAATTTCATAAATATATTTAATAAATATTCGTATTGTTCAAGCGGGCGTAGCCGCGTACGGGTCAACTAGTAGAAAATAAAAGAAAAATTCTTTACACAATATGAGTTCCCACAAACTTAAGTTTGTCTTCTTTTATAAGTATACTATCCTTTTATAGGCCTACTTCCTGTTGAAGTGAAGTACAATCTTGAATTTGGTACAAGAGACTCGATGGGCGAATCCGACTCGCACTCAATTAGTTTCGTATATATATATAAAAATAAAATAGGCGCTATAAAAGTCTTTTATTAGCACATAATTTTTGTGATCGTTTTTTTTACGAAAGTATTCATTCTATTTTAAAAGAACGTACTAAGCACTAGTCCTTTATCCCAAGATTTATGTTCGGACAATGGACTAATCCGCTGACGATGGGATAGGAAGGACACCTGCTGCTTTCCAAATGGAATCTGTCTGTTGGACGACGTATTTTTAAAAGCTGAGAATAAAATCTGTGACGTAAATGCTTAAAATCAGTACAAAATTGGTTTCATACAATATGGTACCAAATATATTAATGTCAATAACTTTTAACTAATAAATATAATAGTTATATGAGGCCAGTCGGTTCGATTCCTACTAGAGGTAATATAAGGAAGTATTTAATATTTTCATGTCTCCGCTCTGATGTCGAGGCAAAGCGCAGCGTTTAGTTCCGCCAGAACTTGTCGCGTTTATAGACACACGATCGATCATCACATCATCAATTCCAGTTACGCAGGGGCAAAACCCCTGAAAAGATAAAAATCTGAAAAAAAAATACTGAAATATAACATATTGGAAAGGAATTTAATGATTTGCTTCACGGTATATCTATTATATGTGAACTGACATAAAAACCAACAAATTAGGATTTTTCGTTTCCAAATCTCACTTGACAAGGGTCACCTTCCGGAAGCAGCAAAGACTTGGATCCATAGTATTAAGAAAAAAAAATATCAGACAAAATTCCCTCGTAACATATTGGCTTAGAAATTACATTACACTAAAAATATAGAAGATTATGTGACCAAAATATATGGAATAGTAAGTAACAGTCAGTCAATCAGTGGAAAAAGTAGAAATGATTTTGACACAAGTTATTTAGTACTCGTACATATTTGATATTTTTTTTCTTATTTAAGAAAAAATATTAAGAACAATAAAAAAAAGGGATAAAAAGATATTCGAAGATTGATGATGATTTTCACGCTGTATCCTATAGAGAATAGGGTACGCAGAGTAGTGTTAAGACACTTCTTTTCCTATTTTCCGCTAAATTCTGGAGGCATTGCAGGTTGAGTGGCGGGATTTAACGCATAAAATAAAAACATTAACTTAATTACCATTAAATATTTAAAATATACAAACATCAATAGTATATACAAATTCTGGAGGCATTGTGTTTTGCCTCAACAGAAGAGAAAGAAAACAATGCAAAGAAATGGAAATATTAAATATTTCATTACCACAAGTGGAAAACGAACCCACACCCCCGCGCCACAAGCGACCTGAAAATACAAATAATATATACAAAAATAGGTTTACAGTCATTCGCGTTATACCTATAGGAACCAATAGGAACCTAAATATAAAATGTACGACTAAAATATAAGTTTCTCCAAAAATATAATATCCTCCAAAGCACAACCCACCATTGTGTACGTTAGCGTACAAATAGAGGTACGTGTTCAGTGACACGGAAACTTTATTCACTATTGTAAGAAGAATACATATGGGACTCCGGAATCGGTAACAACATATATTATATAGGCAGAAGATGAATTCTTTAGTTTGTGGGTAACGAGTTACCAAATATTTACTCGTATATGTTGAAATGAAAGTCAGAAAACCAAGAAATGTTTAGTTTTAAACGTCTAAGCAAATTTTGTCGTCGCGGTTCAGTACTTATGGTTCAGCTAAGCGCAAAGGTTGTGAGTTCAATATTCATTAAGAACAATAAATATATAGTCGGCTTAGATTGTATTATTTATTCCCTGCTGTGATGGCGTGAAACTGTAAAAAACAATATAACAACCTTTTTTGACAAATAGTACAGAGTAGGCAGAGGGAACCTTGTGTTAAGGAACTCCGTTCCCCACTTTCCGTTTCCCACGAATTTTCTAGGTCAACACTAGGTGCCTTTTGTCTACCCTATGTGCATGAAGCTAATAAAAAAATATTATTATTTTCATATATATAAATATCCACGATTCTTCCATTTATTTTGTATTGCATTTCAACGAAGCTTTTCATACAAAAAAAAATATTTTATAGCTTATGTAACCGAGTGAGTTTCTTTTTATCTAAGTATAAATGTTACATAAAAACTGTTTCCCGCGATAAGAGACGTCCTCGTCTTCAATCACAATCCGTCTCGGGTAATTGCATTATTTTCCCGCGTTGTCGCGGAAACTGTTACTTTTCTTATCCATGTCTTTTTCTCATAGTTTTTATACAGCCTTACCCCAAGTTTTATTACTATATACTTTTCGAATAAAATGCTTTAATAGGATTTTTACTTAGTGAATTGTTGAGATTTTTTAATGTCGTTAGTATAAAGTGTGGTGGAAGTCGGTTCAAATTCACATAGCTGCATCCCACACATAGCAGGGTAGGCAGAGGGAATCTAGTGTTAGGACACTTCGGTTCCCATTTTCAAACTTTAAATAATTAGATTTAAGAAACATACCTACTTAAACTTTACTTAAAAACATTACCCTCCTTTACGCCAGCAATCTGGTAAAAGGTATAAAGACGTACTCCAATATGATAATACCTAATATTTTCTTTAAAACATTTATTTTTCATATCAAATTTCAATAGTCAAATGAAAGACAATATCCTAAAAACATATCTATTAAGGTTTCATTTACATATAACACCCGACGCTCGTTATCTCCCGATTGTAAGGGTAATGCGTGATTAGATTACTGCCAGGTGTTTGCGGATAATTGCCTTTGGTGATGTTTAATTAGTTGTATTAGTATTAGTAATTATAATTAAACTTTATCCTTGTATTTACAAGGCTATCCTATATGCTTATAGCGTGTCTCTCATTGCGTTATAATTTGAGGTCTTTTTTTATAATTAAAGTTTTTACTACAGGTAAAAAATTAAATATAAAGGTTCTATCTAGATTAATATAATTTTTTTTATGTGTATGTTGCAATTCATACTCGTACATATATAGAACACTAGTGGACCCGAACGCGGCTACGCTCGCTTGAACTATATGAATATTTATTAAATATATTTATGAAATTATTTTCAGTTTTCAATAGAGAGATGCGTTAAGCAAGCTCATTTTAGGTGACGTTTTCTAACAACAAACTTTGCAAATCGTTGCTTAGCAACGGTCGCTTAGCGACGGTTGTTATTATCATGGCGAAATAAATTGCATGTCAAATTAATAAGTATTTTAATATATTGCTATATATCGAAAATATTACAAATATGAGAAAAAAAGTATCTTATGTTTATCGAGACCCTCAAGTATCTATCTCTATATGAGTATTTTATCACAATTAAATTAGCGGTTTGGCCCTGATTACGTAAAAGACAGACAGACAGACAGAAAGACAGAGTTACTTTCGAATTTATAATATAGGTATGGATTAATTATACTTTATTTTTCTATATTAAAATCTATATTTGAAGTCATGAATATTTTTTGAAGTTATATTTGAAGCCATAACTATTAATTGCTGTTTCAGCTTCACGCTGTATTCCGTGCTGCTGTAGCTGGGTAGGCAGATGAAACCTTGTGTTAAGACACTCCGTTTCCACTTTGCCTCGTTATCAGATCGAGGATTTGAAATATTTAATATTTCATTTACTCTAGTAGAAATCGAACCTACGACCGTCGTGTCGCGTTTAGACGTACATTTGTGCCCCTCCGCCCATATCTAATGTTTTAACACTTGATATCCTCCGTGAAGCTAAAAAAATAGATTTAAAAGATCTTGAATTAAAATATAAAACAATCGGTTTTTATTATAGGTTTTTATTAAAGTCTTTGCTCTTACCAGAAACAACTAAATCTATATATATAATAAAATCAAAAGATCACTCACTCATTCATCACGAAATCTCAGAAACTACAAGTTCTACGAATCTCAAATTTTGCATAGGAGGACTACTACTTATAGGACGGACGGACTTACTATTTATAGGACATAGGTGCTCATGGAGACAGAAATTAATAATAACGTAGTTCACGCAGGCGAAGCCGCGGGCCCTAGTAAATGTATAATTTCAAACAAAACAAAACCGTGAATACAAAATGAAAGCACGTATTACAACATTAGCGAAAACGTAAGTAGAAAGTAACTAATTTGGATTGAAAGCCAGTGCTACTTAAAACCAAATGAAAATCATTTTCAATGGGAAAAGTTTCCACTGAATTTTAAACAATGCGAACGATGCGGCTACGAAAAGAACCTGTGATTTTTTTTCAACTTTAAATATTACTTTTACTTTACTTTATAGCGAGAAAATTTTAACGGTATTATATGAATTTGCATATTGAATACATTTCGTTTTAATTTACAAATATGGCCCGTAGCAATGACGTTAACAAAAAACAGTACTGAGTTTTCCCCAATATGTCAATTGAGTGGACTAGTGCAATAAAAATTGAAAATATAAAACCTAAATAACAATAAACCTATATTGAATTTAACAAACTAATGTAGGTAAGTTTGTTTGTATCGCTTCCCGTCCAAACTACTTAATCGATTATTATGAATCTATGTACACATACTCTAAGAAGTAATATTAATTACTTTCATTTGTAAAAAAATATATTCTTTGACTATAAAACCATGTAAATGCGAGCAAAACCGTTCGAGTATCTAGTGTCAATATAATTTTAAACAATATATACTAGAAAAAAATCAATTTAGGCATCAACAACATTATCTTCCCCATTTTCCCACAGATAGAAGATCAGATGGTCGATACAAACTTCATCTAAAATAGACCACGACTTCTCAAATAATTAGTATGACCACACATACCCTAGCCATCATTAGTATGACACATACCCTAGTTCCAGAGGAATTACAATCTCATTACCATGGCCATTCGCTCGGTGCGTTAACGACGAAATATGAATGCGTCCAAATGTACATAATATGGTCAAAGCATATCTGTAAATTAAACTTTATATCGTATATAGAGCACCGGCTTTGGGACTTCGATGCCATTATATATTCAATTTGAAATTAATTTTGTGAACGGAAAATTATTCATTATGATTTCAAAATGAAATGGAAAAGTAATGTCCAAATGATTCTCTCATTTTCCATTCAATTTCGCGACAAGACCGGTTGCAGTTGCTGAGCGACGTAATGGAGATCTACGTCGCTTGTATTAAATATGCATAATTAAACTTAAATTTGTCTTTAGATTTTTTTTTCATCAAATTATGTTTGTACTTATTTGTAAAATATAATTTGGTGGTCAGCTTCACGCTGTATTTCGTACACAGTAGGGTAGGCAGAGAGAAGGGAGAGCCTCGTGTCATGACACACTTTCCTCACTTTCCGGCCGAATCTCGAATTCGGAATGTGTTAATTATATGTTTCCTCTGCCTGCTTATATATGTGATATAAACCATGAATCTACAAGAATAAGTTGTAATTATGAAAAAAAATTAAGTAATTTTAATTAGGAGACTGTTAAAATTTCACGCAAGTAAGACAGTGACGACATTTCAAAAATTAAAAATTCACGAGTATTTAAAAACTCTTGGAAATACGAAAGTATGAAATAATCTCGAATATTAATATCATTTCAGGCATTCGCGAATATGTATATGAGAATTTTTTGTACAATTTTATTAACGTGATGCATTCTCATAGGAATTCGCAACTTGGTTATAAAAAAAGAATATTTTAATAAAAAGCCTGTATAATATACCTTGTTTGGTTTTTTACGTAAATAATTATGCATAATTTTTCTTTTACTATTTATTATATAAACATGACCCCGAGTGAACTGAGACTAAGAGGCAGCACCCTCGTGCCCTACTATATAGGGATAGGGGAAATAGGGTAAAACGTAAAGATGTCTTTTGCCAGATTGAAAGTGTTTGCTCTGGAAAATTTATAAGAGCTATAATTTTATACGAGTGCAGAAGGTAGTGCTTTTTAACTTCATATTATCACACACCCCCCCAAAACAAGAATTAAAAAAATCACTTCAGTTAATAGGCAAATAGCTATACCAATTCCTATACTTTGAGTCAATAATAAAACGTCAATCTTATAAAAAAAAGTAATATAATTTTGTTACCAATATCAAACAAAGGTAGATTTACTTATTTTCGTTAGATACGATGTGCCTCGTGCTAGAGCCCGCTATTTCCGAAGAGCGACCCTTGTCAAGAGAGATTTGAAGTGAAAAAGCCTACAGCTTCGGTCAATGTCTTGAGGTTATGAGATGGTATCAAAACATTGCCCCAATTAGGAGCTTAAATTGGAAGTACCATATAACGTGGTGTGGTCTGTTATAGATATTATAGGAAAAATAAATGAAGTTAGCATTTTTATAAAAAAAAAAATATTTCCATTTCTTCGCTCTGGTGGCGAGGCAAAAAGTTCTGCCATATAACACGCAATGCCTACAAAATTGGGGAACGGAGTGTCTTAACTCTAAGTTCTCTCTGCCTACTATGCTGAGTGCGGGATACAACGTGAAGCTGATTTTGAAATTTAAATAAATATTTCATTTCGTCGAGCCCACATCGAACCCACAAGCAGTCGCGTTTACATTCACATTTGTGCCCGTGGGCCACGACTGGCCTCAAATTAAAGTTAATAATTATAAAATTATTTCATTATAATATATAATTCTCTAAAATAAATGCCAAATATTTTCATAGAATATACTATGTATGTATCAAATTTTCAAAGTGACCTTTTCCAACCTAAAACACCGTAAGTTGATTAGATGACATAACAATACGTAAAAACAAAATTGTACTTTTTCAGTTAACAAATCCTTCTTGACGAGGGTCCTTTAAGGATGGAAAAGTAAAAGATACAACGAGAAATCCTGTAAGATTGTTTTATCTGGATTATCAGGATTTTGATTTTACGGGCGTGAGGCGAGCCCGGCATAAACAACGCTACCGTTACACTCGTACTCGCTAACACATTTTAAACAATATTAAGGTATCATAGCAAAAATAAATTTGTTTTTTTTTCCGTTTACCAGCTCCAAAGTAAATTCAATAATTATATAACAAAATTATGTTTTTTTTTTTATACTTATAAAAAATTACACCTAATGGCATGCGCATTGCACCTAATGTTTAAGCGTTCTAGCCAATTAGGCCAACAGAAATACAAAAACATCCTAATTTCAATAGAGAGGACAGTTGGAAACTCTTTACCACCTGGGATCCACTCATAAAATCTTTGAAGTTTCAAACCCACCATACCCACCCACCAGAGGGCAAGATACAGACAATTTAAAAATCTTTGGCGATTGTTTGATATAATAATTACGTCAACTGACAGAAGAATTCCACCTCAGTGTACCTGTGACCAAGAACTACTAAACTCCGCGATTAATCCGCTTAAATATTTTATTTTAAAAGGAATTTTTGGTTCAAACATAAACAGTAGAAAAAAACATTAAAATCAACGAATAATATTTTTATTACTGCACTCTTTGTGCGGCAAACAGTTGCAAAATTAGTTGCTTTCAAACTCTACATAAGTAATTTCCAACGACAAAAGGGAATCGCATGCCTCTAAAGAATTTTTATATTTGTGATATTTCTTTCTGAGCATGAACGGACGGCATTGTTACTGGAACCAGTGAGGTATGTAACGGTGCCTGGAACGCGACTTATTTAATGCTATTGCGGTAGAGAGAATTTATTAGAAGAAACGTTCCGAGCAATTTGACTAGAACTCTCTGTGGGAGGGATTCTGTGGAGAACATGCAAGTTTACATATTTTTAGATTTATTTATTTGTTTGTATGTTTTGGTAAACTCAATTGTTGTGCATGGATTCGTAATGTAACTTAAAAATTGGTTTTCACCTGCTTAAACTACGTTATTGATTCCCTTATACGCATTACATTTCTAATAATAATATCATTTGAAAAACAATATACCTAGATACCTAGAATATATTGAGAAGTAAAGTTTTAGTCAATTCAATAAAACAATTATTTATTGCAATTTTGTCGAATTGTGTCGAATATCCTTTAAAATGTTGAAATAAAAAAAATGTGCGCCGATTGAAATAACAGAAAATCAGACAATCAAATTAAAAATCATTGTTTTTGGTTCTATTACGTTATTAAATGCCACATTTTTTCTTATATATTTTTGGTTTTTTGTTTATTTTTAGTTTTAAATTTATAAAATTGTTAATTAAAATTTAAAAACTGATATAATAAACCAACCACTTAGTGATCTCTAGCTGCAAGAAATACGACCAATACTTAGGAGCTACTTGCTATTTGAAGATATTTAATAAAAATTTTACTTTTGGGCGGCTTAGAATAAAGACATACTTATAGATCAATAAATAAAATAAATATATTTACAAAGTTATTTTTAGAATCATGCTACATATACATAGCAGGGAAGGCACAGGGAACCTATGCTAACACACTCCGTTCCCCATTTTCTGCCTAATTCTGTAGATATCGCTTGTTGTTAGTGAAACTCAACGTCGCGCTTTGCTTCGACACCAGAGCGAAGAAATGAAAATATGAAATATTTAATTTCCTCAAGTAGACATTGAACCCACAATCTCTCCCCTTTACACTTAAGTATAAAAAATATCAATTGTATCTATATAAAAATGTAATCCAATAATCGTAACTTCATATACCTAGAACGCGAGTAGAATTTTTAAGGCAAATCCCAGTAAAGTAGATGGTTGGTATAAATTAATTCCTCTCTGACCCGCGTATTAATATTCAGGGCACTCGCAAACTTCGCTCTAACTGCTGCGGAAATATTCGAATTTATTAATTTAACTGACGGCTCTTTCCAGTTTGATTTAATGTCGAAGTTGTATATATATTATTATACTCGTAGTACGTGATTTCAACTATTTTTTCTTATGATTACTAATTACTAGTGGACCCGGACGCGGCTACGCCTGCTTGAACTATAAGAATATTTTCGCGTCGGTCATACTCATACTATGCCGCCCGAAGGCTAGGTCATTTCGAATCAGTGACATCTCTTAAATTATTTATTAGAATGTTATACAGTAAACGATAATTTCAATCTAGATAAAATGCTAAAAGTGACTATTATATTTATTGTCATAAAGATGAATATCAAAATGTCGCGGTAACGGTCGCGTAGTGACGGTTGTTATTAACATGGCAGAATAAATTGCATGTCAAATTAGAAAGTATTTTAATATAGTAGTATATATGTGTATTGTAATGTTATATAGCCTACAGCACTTCTGAAGAATGCAGCTTTTATACAAACCAAAAACAAAGTAAATCGGACCGGTAGTTCAAACAAACAAACAAACTCTTCCGCTGTATTATATTAATATAGATATATTGCAATTGTAAAAGCATTAATTTTAATTATTATGTTCGGTATGTGCAGAATTCGACGAAAAGTGAGGAGCGGAGTGTCTTACCACTAGATTTTTCCTACATATTTTAAAAAAAATATTCTGTACGCATCTAAAATATAATCTTACGTATAATAATGAAGATTACAAAACCACGTGCTCGTGCTCATACGTTCCCACCCTTGCATGAGATCTTGATTCTCTTACGCCCTTCAAGTCATATAATTACAACGGGGAGCGTAATCCGTGATATAATTAAATTAATGTTGGCAGATGTTGTTAATAAATTACATTTATACTCCAGGTGGCGGCTGTCAATTCGTGCTTTAATAGTGATAATTGGAATGTGATGTTATTAGATAGTGATTGTAAGTGTCCTTTTTCTAAGTGTTAGTGATAAATGAGGATCGCTTAGTGTTATTTCAGTAATACAATGAATGTATTTGCGTTTTTCTGTTTATGACAGAAAAAACTGATGAAAGGGTTAAGAGAAAGAATTCGAAGAAATTCTATCCAAAAAGCTAAAGATTTTTATATCGGGAGATGAAGATGGCATCTAGAACCATGTCATTTAAAAATCAGTAGGATTGTACTCATTTTTAAATAAAAACATTTTTTTAAGCGGTAAGCCAAAGGATAAACATAAAAAATTAACTGTATTTTTAATTATTTTTTATTTTGACATAAAAACTTTTAAATTCTTTTTAACATTTTTCAATTAATTAAATGAAGCAGAACTTATTAACAGTAACTAGGCTTCTTTTGACCTACGAGTATCTGAAGAACATAATTTCAGTTTTAAAAAAGATTTTTTAAAATTCTTTATGAAATATAAAAATTCTGGGGAACTGTTATTATCTTTATGCTTTCCAGAAATTTTGTAAAATTTTAAGCACAATTGTAGTAATTAAATTCCACAGTCAGCATCTCATAAAAATTAATTCAGGTCAGGTCATTTCGTAAGGCGACCGCGTATAACGAATCTACTTGAATCTTTTGTCTCAGTTGAAATGGAGAAAGCGGGTCATAGATGTGTTTCTCAAAGTTCCAACACCTCTGTGTATCAACATCTTGTATTCTTCAAACATTATATCTTAAAGGTATTGTAGCTCAGAACAGGGTAAGACTTTAAGAGGTTAGGTTGTGAATTCGATTTCCATTCGTCGGGACTACATTTAAATTATTTTAATATTCCCGTTCTAGTAGACTTTGTCGCGGCGTTGAGTTCTGCCACGCATCACGCAATGCCTCCGGAATTCGGCAGAAAGTGGGGAACGGAGTGTCTTAACACTAGGTTCCCTCTGTATACCCTGCTGTGTGCGGGATACAGCGTGAAGCTGATTTTCGTAGTCGTAGAACGGTGATCTGATAGTGTAGAAAACTTAAAAAAAAACTAATAAAATATTGAGAATGTTTCTAAAACTGCCCTTACTTTAAGTTATGATAGACAGTTTTCTCTTAACTTTGCTTTGCAAGTTGCTAAGGTAACCATATAATTAGATACATGATTGAATTTTACCTACATTAATATGTTCGTTGTTATTCCAGCAATAGACAAAACCATATTGATATTAGATAATTGAAAAATGGCGTGCTCCGAACAAATTATATTGGAGGAAATTGCCATTTTCTTGCCATTTTCTTCCTAAAGCTTGTTATTCCAAATAAGTCGGTAAATGCTAAGCTTCATCGCAATATCGCATGCTATTCTATAGCAGTAAGAATTAAAAAAAAGAGACTCAGGTGATTTATCACGAAAATAATGGTATAAAGCTGTAAGACACGCAATAAAAGTACCTAGCTACTGGTATTTTTTTCCTTAACCAAAAGTTTCCAAACTTACTATAATTTCTCAAACTTGTAAGTTCGTGAAGAAATTCGTTGGTAAGGCAAAAAAAGGTTAAAAACCTCGATTTATTTTAGTGTCATTTAGGAAGGAGTAAAAGGAAAATTTGCTAACATTACTCTGACCACTAAGCCATAGAAACGCAATTTGTTATACGCATCCGATCTTCTAAATCACAGATTTGGGCTGATTCATTAGACATTAATCCTAAAGGTGTGTCCGAAATGTAGGGAAGCGGAAAAATAATACTATTTATTTTGTAAGCGATTCGTATGTCACTTAGATGTAGTCGTATAAGAACTTAGATTTTTCTTTCTAGGTTTTTGTATTTGCATGTTTATCCGTCTGTCAGTCCGTTAAGACAATGTTTCTCAAAGTTGTGCAGAAGTTTCGATCTGAAATTAATGTCAAATATAAAAAAAATATTGCATACTTATATATGTAGCTCATTTCATACAAAATGTGTGCGTACGACCGCAAATTTAAGTTTGTCAACTTTTATTGTACATGTACATGATATTGAAATAGTACGTTGGTGGGCGAATCCGGCTCGCACCTAACTGGTTTTTTTAACTTTTATTATTTTTATTTTTCTTTAAAGAAAAGTAGACTATAAACATTCACTGACTTAATTAAGTCTAAAGTTCGATAAATATTTTCTATTTTCTCTCAATTTAACTATCAAATTTGAGCTTAGACCAGTCTTTATAGGTTTCATATTCGGAAACAACTGGGTTACGATTAAAAAAAAGTAGCTGATCCTGTACATGAACGAAACTTATAAATATCTCTTTACCTTCAAAAAACAGTAATAATAAATAAACAACATTACCCCTTCACTAGCTCCCACGTAAATTCTAATATTATAAGCCAAAAGTCACTTTAAGCTTTCAAACAGTTTATGCTGAATAAGACTTAGACGATCTATCAATTTCTGGAACACGTGGACTAACCTAATATCCTAAGCATAATGGGTGTACGCAAGAGTATGCCAATATCCATTATAGCTGTAGGTAATAAATGTTCGAACTGAAATAAAAACGACAAGACTGAAATATTGCTTGAGAAATAAAAGGTTTATCACGAACTCGTATGTTCTATTGAATGTTTATGTTCTTACATTTTAAATGACGACCGTAGTATTCTTCTTCTGTCTTTTTTTTGCTTCGCAGCTATTAATTTTCGTTGGTAGGTTTATGGTATTTATTACTCAATACAATAAAATATATGTATTTTATATTTGTTAATATTATAATTATAATGTAATTATTTTGACTGAAAAATGTGATTAAATAACTTCTTATCTGCAAAGTCGGTTAACGGAGAAAAATTTTACGTGATGACGTCATAACAAAACATTGTTGAAAAATTGAAATTGAAGAATTCAATTGAATTATCATTATTTTGTATAGTACAAAAGCATTATTTTTCTATTTAAATTTAATATAACATAGATTAATTACAAATAACTATGTCATATTTAATTTCAATTAATAATGTATGGATAGATGTCTCACAAACTAAAAGCTTAAGCCCATCGTGCCTCTCTATCATTTGGTTCACGTAACAATGCGTGCAGCCGGCGTTCCCTTGCTTTGGTTAACAAGAAATATCTTTAAAAGAACGAGAAATATCTTTAGAAGAAGTGATTTTTGTATATTTTCTTTGTTTCAATACAAAAAAATTATATATACTTGAAAATATATACATACTAGCGGCCCGCTCGCGGTTTCACCCGCGTGAACTATGTTATTATGAATTTCTGTCTCCATGACTACGTCCTAGTGACGTCTATGCAAAATTTGAGACTCCTAGCATTTGTAGTAACGAAGTTTCATACAAAATTTCGACCCCAAAAACAACCCCTTAGAAATCGAATATTGCAAATTCCCGTCTTAGCGAGCACCTACGTCCTATAAGTAACTCCTATGCAAAATTTGAGATTCCTAGCATTTGTAGTTTCTGAGATTTCGTGATGAGTGAGTGACCTTTCGATTATATATATATAGTTGTATCGTATAAAAATACCCACTCAAATAGAAAGTCGTTTTATCGCTCCCTATAGAAACACTGAGCCGGTGTGGGGAACGTGAAAGTTTACCCAAAAGTTTTGTAATGTAACAACGTAATTAGCCCCGAAGATTGCCGGCGCAACTTGTAAGAAATGTCTGTCTTACAACTTTTAATCCCGCGTGTACTGAAACGATTAGTGGGAGTGAAAATAAAAATAGAGGGTTTAAAGTTCGCTTGTAATCTTTAATTACACTTATATAAATAAAAGAAAATAATTTAATGATTTGTTTAGTTGGCAATGTGTAATAAGAAAAACTTAATATACACAAATTATTATAGAATTTAGTATTAACATTAGGGGAAGAAAAGGCAAAATGGTATAAAGAAACGCTTATTGTTGTTAGGAGTCAGTCTATAGATTTATTTTTGAAATTTATTATTAGGGATCCATAGATCCAATTCCCACTATGTTTTACCATAAAATAAATATAATATAAATCTTCACTATTTACATTATTATAATAATTAGGTGTAGGAACTATTTTGTAATATTGCCTTAGGCTATAACATGAAGATAACATTAGATAGTTCTAGGATTTACCTAAACTTAGACAGAGCTCCCTCAATCGGCCCTCAGGGTAATTAACCCTTGTTTCGTGATTCAGCGTTATTTGATTCATTTATACGTAAACGTATGAGTTTCTAATACATTTTTAGAGTTAGTTAGTTAGTTATTGGAAATTAGTCAAAGGTTTTAAGTTCGATTCTAATAATGAAGTATTTGTAATGTAATTTTCGTATTACTATTTATTAATGTTACAATCTAATTATTTACATACATTTTCCTGCTCGGCTGGATAAAGCACCGCGTTGAGGTCTGCCACTCACCACTCAAAAATTGGTTGTAAAGGGGGAAACGGAGTGCTATAGAACCAGTTTCCCTCTCCGATGCGGAAAAAAGCGTGAACCACCTTTTCTTTGTGCTGAAAATACAAAGATTATATAAGATCCTAAGCGCTTTCAACTACAAAATACTCAAAACAAGTTTTAAAAATAAATCTCTAACTTCTATTTCATTAAAACTAAACATTTATATAGAATTCACTATACAAACATTAAATAATATTTTTCCTTTGTCCAGCTCTAACATGTATTTCGTAAGCTAAAAGCTTAACCTACGTACATTCCACTTAAAATAATTAAACTACGGTTCTTTTTGTTGTAATAAATTCAGTTAAGTTTTGGCACGGAACCAGTACCAGATTTGCCAAATGTACGTCGACAACTGTTCCTAATGGAAGTAATAAAAGTCATTTTCATACGAGACAGTTATGTTAAGCTATAATTATCTATACTAATATAATAAAGCGGAAGAGTTTGTTTGTTTGTTTAAACGCTAAGATCTCTGGATCTACTGGTCCGATTTACTTTGTTTTTGTTTTGTATGAAAACTGCATTTTTCAGAAGTGCTATAAGCTATATAACACTACAGTATAAGTCTTAATTAGCCATAAATAATTAAATAAAGAGCCTTAAATAATTTATGAACTCGAGGTAAATAAACCTAACTGGTTATTTTTAAATTATAAATATTCATACTAAATGAAAAGTATAAAATAAGCAAAAGTGAATTTTTAGTTTAATTTGTCAGTTATATTTATTCAGATTAAATGTAACCATTACTAATGATATTAAAATTATAATATATGTTAAATAAAATTCAATTAACCTTTACGACTAAATTTACTTTCATGCTTGAAAACACTAACGATTTCGTATATTTTAAGGCAAAATCCCAAAAGAATCATTTCTGTTTATAGCTTTTATGATCTAATCAATTTATTATTAATGGAAACTTTCAAGTAAGTGAATTTATTTCAAGTTCATTAATAATTATTTATGATAAATAATATTGTAACATGATGATGGTGAGAAGAAATTTTCATGAATAGGTAAACTCGTATTTTCGTTTTCTTATCCTCCATTTGCAAGGACTTTATGTTACTTCTAGTCATGTTACTTCCCTACCAGGACATCTTCAGCCAGGAGTTGTCGTTATAACAAGTTCCAACTGCTGCAAGCAGCAGGTAGCCAAAAATAATCTGAGTAAGACTTCGTTCTTCGATATATAAATTCTCTTATCTTTTAATTTTCTTGACTTAAAAGCTCTATTTTTTAAGTTGGAGTTTCCAAAAACGGAAACGGGAACGGAACGGAATAAAACTGCTAGAGTTTTAAATACGATAATTATCACTAAAATACGTACTTTGTAATTGGTACAGTCTAGTCTAATAATATAAAAATACACAATTAAAAGCTAACAAGTTATATAATTAAGAGTTAGTTAAGACTAAACAAGTTTAAGTGCATCAAAGTCAGTATCATAAGCAACTATTTAATGTTTAAGTAGATTTAGTTTTAAGAACGATAAGTTAACGAAGAAGAAGCTTACGAGCTTTAAGTTAATAAACTTTTCGACCAACTTCATTGTTAGCAAACCAGCTAATGATCTTTACTAGTCATGTTTTAGTTAACTAAACTATCCTTATTTAAGTAATAGTTGATAATAATTTCTATTTTTTTAAAATTAATTAAAAATAACTGGCCAAGTGCGAGTTGGAGTCGCCCACTAAGGGCTTAAATATTTTTTTTATTCTGCTTTTTAGTTGTGTTGGTACCTATAGCGGTAATACATCATTTGTGAAATCTTCGATTATCTAACTATTACTGTTCATGAGATACATGTCTGGTGACATATAGACAGACAGATGAATAGATGGACTGCGGAGTCTTGGTATTTGAGTACGGTACCTTAAAAAATATTTCAGGCCCTCGTGAGAATCAGTCAAACGATGTTTCACTGCAAATGAGATGGTTATGAGTTCATAGCCCATTTGAGGGAATTCATTATTTTATTTTTTTAGTAAAACTATATTTTAAAGATTTTAAATATAATTAGATTTGAGTGTAAATCTATATATTTTTGTAAGCGTTAGTTTCAGTTATACACTTATCTATATAATACGAACTTCCAATATTCTCGTAGAATGTTATGCTATAGACATCTGTCAAAGTACACCGGGATGAGTTTAAGCCCTAAGCGGTCGATCCGACACATGTCTGTCTTAAGATTATCTTTTCTAGTCTTTATTTTAAATATTTTTTTTGGAACATATATACAATTATTAGTATCACGCATAAAGTAGTAAACTACCGCCGAATTTTTGTTGAATGGCAGAACACAACGCTTTGCCTTGTTACCAGAGTGAAGAAACGAAGCAAAAACATTAAAATGATTCATTTCCCCGAGCGGGGATCCAACTCACAGCCATAACATTTACAGTCACACCTTTGCAGCACTGCGCTACGACCCTAACGGAGGCAAGATCCAAAGTCACTTATTTAATGAATATGATTTATTACTCAAGAATATTGCCGACTCCATTCTCGAAGGTTTCTTACATTTTAATCTGTGTATAGCTATTTTGCGGAAATAAAATACCCGATATTCGGTGGTCAGTATTAAACAATCAAAAGCACGGCGTTAAGTTCCGTTAGTCACTACGAAATATTTTAAAATTTACTCAGAAAATTGGGAATGGTGGAGCTTAACACTAAGTTCTTTATATTTACTCTGTAATATGTTGAAAAACAGCGCAATGAAAATAAACAAGTGCAATTTTATAGTACGTTAAATAACTCACAAGCAAATTTTCTATATATTCTAATTATTATTCTAATTATAATTCTAATTAAGGCTGAAATATTTTCCAAGAATAACTAATATAACCATATTTCTATATATTTGCACAAACATAAATACATATCTAAATTTTGTATATCATTAGTATTTATGTAATACAAATATTTGTATTGATAACTAGATCGCGAGTACCGTAATACGTATTAAGTAAACAAGTAAATGAGGTAGGCCGGTGCTTTATTATATTACGAGTATATAATTATAGCTTAACATAGCTGTCTCGTATGAAAATGACTTTTATTACTTCCATTAGGAACAGTTGCCGACGTACATTTGGCAAATCTGGTACTGGTTCCGTGCCAAAACTTAACTGAATTTATTACAACAAAAAGAACCGTAGTTTAATTATTTTAAGTGGAATGTACGTGGGTTAAGCTTTTAACTTACGAGATATATGTTAGAGGTGGACAAAGGAAAAATATTATTTAATGTTTGTATAGTGAATTCTATATAAATGTGTAGATTTAATGAACATTCGTTTTTAAAACATATGTTAAGTATTTTGAAGTTAAAAGTATTTATGATCTTATTGTCTTTATATCGATGGTCGATATTCGATTTGAAATTTTCCCAGCACATTTTCTCTGGAGAGAAGGTTCACCCTATTTCCCGTAGAAGAGAGGGAAGTAGTATTACGGCAACCTGTTCCTCCTTTTCGATCATTTTTGATATATTACGTTTAGAGTGACGAAACTAAACGCTGTACTTTGTCCACAAAGGCAAGATAATGAGAATAATTTAATTATAATATCTTTCCCTAGTGGGGATCAAATCTACGATCATCGATTTTACATCCAGAAGCAACTCCAACGTACATCGACAGCCAAATATTTACCACTAAATTATAAAAAAAATTAAATACAAAAATTTAAAGCATTACAGGATAAAACTCTTAATTCAAATTAAAACCTTCGACTAATTTCCAATAACTATCTAACTCTACAAATTTATTAGAAACCCATACGTTTACGTATAAATGAATCAAATAGCGCTGAAACACGAAACATGGGTTAATTACCCTGAGGGCCGATTGAGGGAACTATGTCTAAGTTTAGGCAAATCCTAGAACTATCTAATGTTATCTTCATGCCTAGCCTAAGGCAATGTTATAAAATGGTTACTACAATCTCTAAATATTATAATAATGTGAATTGTGAAAATATATATTTTATTTTGGTTGATGGTTCTGGGTTCGATTCTCGTAAAGGGAAGTTGGTATTTTCTTTTTTTTCCTCTGTTAGATAAAATACAACGTTAATCGCCATACAATAGAATTGAAAGCGTTTTTAAAATACAGGCCTTTATTATTACAGACACGAATACTAGAAAATAGAAATGTTTATAGTTGTTTGTTTGTTGATTAGTAGAACAAGGCACTGTTGTACTGAATACAATTGTTAGTCATTATTATTTTTAAATCGTTTGCATTGATTCCTCAATAGATACTTCATCCCATAATTAGCAGGACAGCAATGACTGCAGAATTCAGCGGAAAGTGGGGAGTGGAGAGTTTTAACACTAGCCTCCCTCTGCTTTTAGGGTGAAACTGAAAAAAACAAAAAGAAAAAATAATACACATAAGTAAACAAAACCAATACCAACTTTAATCAAACTAGTGACCCTCGTCAGGAATTTAAAGCGACCGTATATTAATTCCGCGTAATTAGCGGAGCACATATGTTTAAGGTCGCCAAGCCTGGTATTGTTGGTAATAGTGTTTAAACACATGTTTATCTTGTTCTTGTTAATGCAAACAAGGGATAATGGGTCCAGTCTACTTCGAGGACGATTACAAACGCCATAGTGGAAAGTTTAAAATATAAATAGGATGGAGAGTAAGATTTATGGCGACAAACTACGAAAACAAATTTATAACTATAATGCAGTGTATTAAGAAGTTTTTATCGAGGTGTGGTGGTGACTTCCTACTCGAGGAAATTAAATATTTAATATCTTCATTTCTTCGGTATATTTTTGAGGCAAGGCGTGCCTTTAAATTCCGCCACTCAACACACAATGCCTTCAGAATTTATTAGAAAATAGGGAACCGTTACTTAACACTAGGTTCCCTCTGTCTACACTGCTGTGTGCGATACAGCGCGAAGCAGAAACGAAAAAAGAAGTTTATTTCGAAATATGTACAATAATGAATAGTTACACTTAAAATATAAAACTTGAGTGCTTACGAAAGAAAATAAAAAAGTTTTTTCAATAATTCCACGAGAAATATGGCCATTATGGCATGTCATTATGGCTTAAGTCGTTTTATGTTGGTATGTCTGCAAGCGTATGGCTGGAGTGGCTGGATCGTTCACAACGTTCATACAATTCATATACACAGTATGAAATCCTCGCTCTGGTCTTATTATACTGAAAGGTACAGAACATCAACTAGCGTGCTTTGTTAATGCTGAACCTGTATTTATAGCGTAGAGTAAAGGAAAAGTAGAGTAAAGGAAGTAATTGACGAGGTAGAATGGAATTTGTATGCATTTTATATTTTTTGATAGTAACTTCAGGTCATATTAATTATTACTAAATATGCTTAAATAATTACTGATTTAAACATACTTTACTATTGTTTCCAGGGCGTCTCTACCTTCGGGTCCTTCGGGCAAGTGTGCGCATACTATTGGGGTAAGCAAATGCTAAGTTTAATTTTAAAAATATATTTATTTGACAACAAGCAGGATTTTTAATATAATTATTTAAAAAAAACGAAGTGTTTGCGTCGTCACGTTGGCATTTTTAATTGCCTAAACGAACACCCTACTCCCCACGCCGGATTTGAGATACAGGCACTGCGCTCACTTACCCACTTACTTACCATACTATGAATAAAGCTGTAAAATAATTTTATAGCGAAAGAATTACTGATACTAAAAAACATATGAAATATATAACTATCCAAAAAAAAATTGAAATTTGATTAGTTTATTCATACAAATAACCCTTTCCCTATCACACGGAGCAATGAATGTCAAGATACCATCAAGCAGCAACGTGAACTCTGTTATCTAAAATTAGACGGTACTTCCGTGAACTCACAGCCGCCGGCAATTGAACCCTCATTTAGGATTACTCATGCTTTTGAAGGGTATGTATTATCACGCTAGTTTCTACTAGTGGTGTTATCTCCAGTGATCTGGAGATAGCACGTAAATTAGCGTGTTGCGGGTAGGAGTGCCCGCCATGTTAATTTAATAGTTAAAAGAGTTTAATTTGTATTTCCATTTCTTGGCTCTCATGTCGAAGTAAATGTTGTCGTGGGGTTAAGTTCCGCCATTTAACACGCAATGCCTGTAGAATTCGATGGAAATTCGGAGTGTCTTAACACTAGGTTCCCTCTACTTACCCTGCTGTAGGTGATAAAGGGGAAGCTGATCAAAATAATTATAGAAGGGAAAACAGAAAGAAATGTTTAGTTTATACGAAAAGGATATTTATACCTCATGCCCAATTGACCGTAGCACTCTAGACAAGCATTTCTACGCACACTATTATAGCAAATGACACTCATATATTACTGACAAGATGGAGAGGCAGATACTTCAGGTATAGGACCAGGGATGCAGGCATTAGTGATGTGCGGGATTCTAAGATGCAGTATAGGGATAGGAAATAATTGATGTTTAGGTATTCAGTTATTGTTTTCTTTAATTTTTGTGATATAGATATTTTAGTCGTATATATGTTTATTTAAATAATAGGTAAGTAAGGTCTAATAAATAAAATATATTTATTTTCTAAATTCTGTGTTACAAATTCATTAGGTACCCTTTTCTTCAAAAAGGGCACCTGGTGATAAGTTATTCTGTTTACAATTTTGCACGCCTAGAAACATTGCGCATTGCGGTTGCCGAATTCAGCCCGTATTTATGCTACATTAACTTGCCTATACTATAATTATAAATTTTCACACCAGGTCAATAAGGTTTATGTTATGTACATATATAGGACCATCATTATCTACGATACAAAATAAGCAAATACGAAAAAAAAAACTTTTCTTTGAAATATTATCGTATTTAATTTTAAAACACATATATTTTTACTATTTCCATTATATATATACATATATAACTATAGTATGCAATAAAGAAAAAAAATTAAAAAATAAATGAAATAGTAAATAAAAAATAAATAATGAATAAATAATAAATTAAATATTAATTAATAAATTCCATTCCATAGTATAAAATTAAAAATAAACGGTCAAATATTTATCACAATTAGATTAACAAAGAGACAAAACTAAAGGTCAAATCGATTTTAATTAAAAGCGCCTGGAACTATGACTGTTGATGATGTAACGATGTGAAATAAAATATTTCTTTTATTTCAATTTAAACGATTACCTTCATTGAACCACATATACGCTAGCATGTGCATAGCGACCCGCTGGCGGCTTCTCCCGCATGTACTACATAATTATTTATTTCATCAGAGTTACTTTCATTATCTAAACAAGATAAAATTATCATTTTAAAGATAATATCTATATATTGTTTCTAAAAGTTCAGGCAATTCGATAGTACACTAATTTTTATTGATATAACAGTTTATTTATGAACCTAAACTCCAAATGGGAGAAAGGAAGATTAAGGGAAATTTGCTTATATATAATAGTTAAAGTGCATTTAAATTTGTATAGCCATTTATGAGATTAGCGTGAACAAACGCACAGACAAACAGACAAAACAATTAAAAATCATTGTTTTTCGTTAGAACCTAATGTAATATATTCATGGTTAAATGCTCCCAAAAGCAATTAGAAACTCTCACATATCTGCCGTATACAGACACCGATAAGACATGATTATTATTCTATAATATTAAAAATACAACATAAAATATTTATATTCATATTTTTTTAATATAACTATTATAAAATTTCATTAAAATAATTATTCATTTAAAATGTTCAAGAAATTGCTTATTATAAATGAACCGTTCGTAAAAAGATCGTACGTCACATCACTAACGGGTCGTAAGTTACATCATTGTTTTCTCTATTGATCACTCATCAAGCTATTGTTACATTGTTCCTGTAGAAATAAACCTATTTTAAATTATTACCAGTACTTTTACTAGAAACCTTACATTATATATTATTTATTTAGAAAACATATACATACATATATTTTACATTCAAATGAAATGTTATTTTAATTAAATTGTGTTAATTGATAAATAAAATAAATAAATAAAATTTAAAATAATATTTATTTAAAGGTTCGATTCTTATAATAGAGTGAGAAATCTATCCATTACTTACATTTCTCCGCTCCGGCTACCGCCACTCATCACGGGATGTATTGAATTAGGCAGAAATGTGGAGAATAAAGTGTCTTAATAATAAGCTTCACTTTGTATTTCGCACGCACCTAAGTAAGCAGAGAAAAGATCGAAACTTAGTGTTAAGATCGGAACTCAGTTTCCATTAAGATACTTCCGGTCCCCACATTCTTCCGAATTCTCGAAGCGTATTGCCTCGACGACAGGGCGATGAAATGAAAATATTAAATAGTTGGAATCGAACCCACAACCTGCCCACCACGCCTACCGACTGGCCTCTACAATTGTTTATACTTAACTAGCAACGTTTTAACTTGTCTCTATATCTATTATAAATAGAGATATAACACTTTGTTACAATGAGACGATGCTCCAAGGGTTATTGTCTTACAATATAGGATAATGCAGCAGGTATGCTTAATAGGATTTGGTTATTGAATTCTATTCACGAATATTCACAGTCCAATTTAACTATTCAGCTTCACAAAGCGTAATCAACATACACTGTTATATACGATTAATATTATCTGCTTACAATCCAAGCATGCATACATTCAAAACTATTAACCCTTATCTTCGCAAAAATTTTTTTTTTAAGAAAAGCAAAAAATATGCATACTGGTAGCTTCTTTGGGCTACAAAAAACATAAAAAAAATAAATAAAAAAATCATAATATGAAAATTTCGGAAAAACACGATGTATACTATACTATACATTGCTACACGTACAGTGATTCTACCATTTTTAAGAATGTATATTATACTATACATTGCGATGCTTAGGGAGAGTGGAAATGTTACTGGTAGTTTTTAAAATATACTGAAAGATTATTGTAAATAATATGATTTTAAATAAAAACAACTATATTAATGGAAGTAAAAATGTTTAATTAAAAAAATCATTTTCAAATAATTTTTTGTTACAAAATAATAATTCAGAGATCCTATTGCTTGCGGTGGTACTCCACAAACACCTTCGATTCTTCACAAAACAAAGGTAAACCTTACATTTTATGCACACGGTACGTGCCTGGCCAGCTTTGCAGTACACATGTCCTTGCACATTTGATATCCGGTTATTTGCGGCCAATGGTAATATTTGTCATAGCCAATATCATCGCATGATCGTTAAGATACCGGTTTTGTATTCTTGCTTGGCGGGATCCGTGTAAATTTTTCACTGAAATGTTTCGACTTAATAGTCGTATATAAAGCTAAAACTATTTTTACTTCCAACACCCATTGTCTCTTCTTCTTCTTCAGCGATAATGCCCGTAAAAGTGTCATCTCTTATGTAGAGCAAGAACTCATACATGATGTCACACACCGACTCTGATTTAGTTCTTGAAACTCCATTTACAAGGCTTATTTGGTTTATATTGACGTCGATTTTCTTCTTCATTCATTCTTTACAAGAAAGAATTAAGAAATGAGGTGTAAGAGACACTTCGGTGGTATCGGCATGAATATCAGCTGCATGCGTTCCTATCTCATAATCAGAAATTTGTAAGAGGTTTAACCTTTCGAGATTTGAATTTATCGATGGCTCTGGAGAACTTTCTGTTGATCCAATCATTCCAGCTTCATTACTGTTACTAGCTCTGTCACTTGTGTCAGAGTCTGCATTCTCTTCAGGCACCAAGGAGAATATGCACCTAGCTCTATCACCCATAGAGTTTAAAACCAAAGCAAAAGACACATGCAAAAAACCAACACCAAAGATAAGCCAAACCATATTGTGTTATAAATAGGTAAATAATGAATGTAATATTATTTGTCCCTTTATATAGTTAGGTAGTCATGCAGTAATAATAATAATAGTATTTTTTATGGGAATCGAACCTATAACTTTGTGTGTAAGCTTTCTAGAACCACTATATCAAGGCGGCAGTACAACTGTCTTTTACATTATAATAAAATTGGTTTAGTATATAAGAAAGACATACTTGAAATTTACATTTTATAGTAAAGTTCCAAAAAATATTGATCCTGTGAAGTTGGCAATGTATATTATACTATACATCACCGACGAAAGGTAAACGACTGCAACTGCGGCAATGTATAGTATAATATACATTATTAAAAAACACGAAAAAAACATACTAATTCATATAGCGACATCAGCATATATATAAAAATGTGTAAGAACATAGATTTAGGCATGTGTATTTTATAATAAACATACATATTTAGGAGTACAAACATAAAAATAAAATAAAACTTACCTTAGATAAATCTGAGCAGCGCGTCTTAACGGTTATTTTTGACAATTTTTTTAAAACTATCATAGATAAACTACTATTTTTATTTTTGAAGTATAAATAAATATCTAGAAATGTCATATGTTTAATAAAACTAAGATAAAAAATATTTTATAGCGATCGTATATTTTTATAAAGTTGTATGTATAGTATACTATACAAAATGAAGATAAGGGTTAATATAAGAATTTTAAATTGCTAAAATTGTATAGGTATAAAGTGTTATTGTGGCTTAGTGGCATAACGGCTGTGTGTAAATGTGAAGGTTGTGGGTTCAATTCTTACTTGGAGAAATGAATTATTTTCATTTCCACGTTGAGTTCCGTCACTCACCGAACACGTCACCGAACATATAGCAAGGTTGGTATATTTGTAGAATACAGGTTGAAGCTAAAAACATGTGTGTGAGTGATTAAACTCTGCAAAAGAATATTATCACAAACGTTAGATATTTGTACAATTCTTCTTCCAGCAAACTCAGCAAAAATTGACCTGAAAAAAGGGTTTAATAAAACATGAAAAACAAAGGACTATCTGATTTATTTCACGCAAGCAATGTTGCGTGAAAGCTGAAAGGGAAGACGGAAATCAAAAATTGGTGCTCCAGCTAATTTATATCGGCCAACATTCGGATTAGCTATGCCTTATACCGTACATCACGCTGGTTTCGGGGCTGATTCATTAATCCTTGATGGAGGTGAGGGAAAAATGTAGAACGAAGCGTAATAATTGCTAATTTATATCAGTTGATAAGTTACTTCTGGAGTCATATAGAGAGAGGGTTTCTCACAAAACTATTTTAAGCCATGGCATCTAGGAGACCATGACGCAGTGGCATAAGGGTGTGACTGTAACGTAATGGTTGTGGGTTCAATTCTCATTTGACGGAATTAATTATTATTTCTTAATATTTCAATTTATTCGCTATGGTGTCAAGGCAAAAACCCGGGATTGAGTTCCGCCACTCAACATAATGCTTCGAAAAATTTGGCGGGAAATGGGGCACAGAGTGTCTTAAGATTCCCTCTGTCTACTCTGCTATATGCGGATACAGCTATATATGAAGCTGATTTAATTTAATTCTTAATTTTATTCTAATGTATTATTTTTTACACAATTTATATTGTGTAATTACGGAACTATTCTATAGCTAAGATGAATTTAATACAAATTCCGTAAGTATACAATAAAAGCAAATACGCAAATGAGTACAGCTAAGATAAAAACAATTATTTATTTGCATAAGAAATAATTTCCTCGTAGCTTCATATTATATTTGTTTTTATTCTTGCTGCTTGAATAAATATCTATCTACTAGTATATTTAAATTATAATGTTTTTCTTGTTTTAAAGAAAGGTATATTTTAATATAAATTCTATTATCAAGAATAAACAACGAAGTTATCCTGGCACTGTGTGTTTGCGTCTATCTGTAACTGTGATGGTTTGGGCGATCTCCACTCAGGGGATGAATTTCCACATTCTGATAAGAAAAATTCAGATTAGCAACTTAACGCCTCGAATCCAGGCGGATAATTAAAGAAGTAAAATAACTAAGATAAGTTTGGTAAACTAAGATTTTGGTCGAAGAAGCCAAGTCCAAACGAACGACTATAAATGCGAGAGTTATAGTAACTTGTAGTAACTCGCTCTGGTTACGAGGCAAAGCGCGGTGTTGAGTTCCGCCACTCAACACGCAATGCCTCCAGAATTCGGCCGGAAGGGAGCGGAATCTTAACACTAGGCTCTTTTTGCCTATCCTGCCACATACGAAATACAGCGTAAAACTAAAAAAAAAGGTATTTGCTGTTAATTTGTATTTTCTACGTAATACAATCAAAATATTAGGTATATCAATAACTCTGGGTATTTAATTTAGGTGTACGAGTATTATAATTGTCCTTTCTAGTTTATTATTTAAGCGATCAAAATTTTGTGATTCAAATTGATGTGCTACCAAAATTGGTAAATTGAAATTAACATTCAGAAACAATCGTAATTTATATGGAATTTTAGTGAAAAATACATTGAAATCGAAACGAAACCTAAAATTTTTTTTAGTTATTAATATATTGTAATTATTAAGTAATTAAGATATTCCTTTCCTATTTCATCTGTATAAAGAGAAAATATCTGAAACTGAAACCATTCTATTGCAAACCGATAAAAATGAAATACAACTGTTTTTTAAGTTTCCACCGCCCACTAAAATTCGATTGAAATGATTGACAGCAAAATAAAAATTCTAAACAAACGTTTCTAGCTCTTGTGTATTTTAAATTTTCAAAATGGAAAAATATAGCTAAAAATACACATTCATACCTTACCTACTAGAAATAATATTTTTATTTAATAAAACTATATTAAAATTGTATTTTTTTGTGTAAGAAAAAACATGTAAATAAATAATTAATTTTACTTCCTGTATTAATCATAATAATATAATGGATGTTGGTTTTTCTTTTAATTACTAAACGGATTTAGATGAAACTTTATAGTAATGTAGCTTATAAATAAACCAGATGCAAATTTTGTAAAGAAATTGAAAGTTTAAACGGGCGAAGCCGATGTATTATATTAATAAAAATTAGTATATTTTTCAATACTTATTTTAATATGCATTAAAATTAACTTCATTTTAGGCTACTATCGATAACTTATTGACTTCTACATAAGAGCCTTAGTAAGGTGAAGGAAGCGTGATGAAATTGTTTGAAGACAACATCTCCCAAATCCCGACATAAGAATTTAATTAACCCAATTTTACCCCCTTTGTCTAAGCTAATTCAAGTTTCGCTAACTAAAATATACGTTTATTTATATTTTGTTATATAGGGTTCATTCAACATCGCCAACTTGGAATTCTTTATTATGGTTATTTAGAATTTCTCGTTTTAGAGGTTCAGCGCCCAATATATGTTTCTAACAGCACATTACAATATTTAATGAACTATTTTTAAGCTCCATATTTTTTGAGGATGGGATATGCCTCTGTGGATGGTACTGGGATTCAGCAAAAAAGAAACCCGATATTATCTACTAAAACCCACCGGAAACCTGTTCAATAAATGATGACGCCGCAGGATCTCTTCTGCATATCATTACGACGCCTCGGTAGAAGCAATCTTAACCTGAAGGGAGCCCTAGTGTTTCTTCTAGGAAACCCACAGCCTCGATGGCTTGCTGCATCCTCCTCCCCCAACGTGTTTCATGCACGAGTTAATTCGTGCGTTTCGAATCTGGCAATCGTGAAGTATCTATTATAATTATATTGCATAATTCGTGCTTAACTCCCGTAAAAATCCAGTATCTTAGTTTATAGTCAGATCGCGCATAAAATGCATCGTCATCTGTACAACCCCTTTTTCTTACATCTGGGGCCCCCGATAGGCCATAGTCCTACGCACAAGACTTTTTAAAATTATGGTTAAAAATGCGTCGCAGCACTTACAAAAAAGCTTAAGATAGTGTAAATGATTACTTACAAAAAATTCTCCATTTTTAGTTCACTTTTTTCAAGATTAATGTACGCTGTGAATCAACGGTTGATAAATTAGGCGTCGGTAATGGACAAAGCCTTTTGCTGGCGTTATAAATAGCTAAATGCTGGATATTAAATGCTCATTCTTAAATACTTTTACATTTTCTCTAATGATATTCGTTTGTCATTTTTGTTATTAGTATTTTCTGAGAAATTTACACAAAAGTAACTAACTGTCAGGATTTGACAATTTACTTATATAGATTTATTTACGTACATTTTTCTTCGTAATTATATTATATATACATATTATTTATTGCCTACAATTCTAAATATATGTTACAATTTGCATTCAATATCAAATGTTAAAACATTAATCCTAAAACAAAACTTCAAGAGAAAAAGAGAGAACAAGACCAAGGCTAGGTAATTGAGGCCAGTCGTGGCGCAGGGACTCAAGTTATAACGGGGCAAACGCGGGATACAGCTGAAGCTGAAAAAAAAATACTCATTAAAAACAACTATAACTTTAAAAAAACCCACCATCAGCAACATTCAATATGCACATTTTAAAAAAACTATTACCATTAAATTCAATTCTATTTAACAAAACACCGCTACAGCGATCGCCTTGGCTAAAATCCATAAAAGTTTTTGGCACAAAACACTGCCAGATTTGGCAGGGCTTACGCGTTCACCTAATGGAGTCTTCTTGGTACATTATTATATTTAGGATATGAGAAATGATGCGAGATAATCCAGCTGGAATTTCATATATCAGAGGCAAGGCAATAAGTATCGTATTATCTTTTGTGAGACAGGTGCCTCTCTTCCGCCGTGAATTAATCTGTGTGGCTGGAAGGCAAGGCAGGTGTTCTAAAACGACGCGTCTAAGCCCCCCCCGACGCACGAACAGACGTTGAATAATATGAATGCTCGTTTCAACAACCTTATTTGCACTTTTATTTCAATATGGCGGTGTGCTGTCACATTTTACAACGTTTCAATTTTTGTATCTTTTTTTATTATTATTCTAGTGGTGTTCATTTTGTTTAAGTTTTGGATTTAAATATGGAAATGGTGTATTTGGTTGTGTTTAAAATTTATTTTGTATATTTACTGTTTATTATCTGTAGTCTTATAGTATTTATAAAAGTTAATCAATCTGTGGTAAAAAGAGCCAAGTCCAATTTTGAGCTTGAATTCTATCACGAGTGATTACAAATATACTCGTAGATCTACCATTCTTTTGTCGGTGAAATCGAAAACGTTGCATTACTTAACATTTTACTTGGCTTTTATTTTATCTTTATTTTTAGTAATTATTAATATTAATCATTAGTACTTTTTATTTTTAAATCGCTTGATTTTGCTAGGTTATTTGATCTAATTGTCATATTTAACTTTTTTACTTTCTTGATAGTAATTATTAATAATTATCAGATTTCAGATTTAAGAAACTAAAGCATAACAAATGTATTAAATTGAATGCATTTAGACTAATTGTTTGACGAGTTACGAAAGGCTCAGAAGTAACTTTAAATGGTTTGCCCGTTTTTAACTTGGCTGTACACTCTGGCGCGTTTCGATACTTGCAGATGTTGTGTAACACTTGTTGCGTAGAATATCATTAATTTATTAGTATACATTTTAATAATTATGATAAAAAGTACTCCAGCTAATAGCAAAATTGATATTTTTTTATCAAAAATAAAATATCACCATTAAAGACTAGCGAACCAACAGAAATATAATAACAACCCGAAAAAAAAACATATTGCCAAAACAGCTAATATTTTGATAAATTATCAATTTTGCCATTGTTACGTACAAAACAAAAAACCCACCCACCTATACCTGGAGAGCGCGTTATCTTGGCAGAGATGTATGAGGACAATTTGTTAGTGTTGATGAATGTGTGCGTATCATCAGCGAGTGGCGACAGATGAATTCGGATGCTGTGTCAATAACGGAGAGAATCGAAATCGAATTGTGCGTCGTTTGTGAAGAAATATTGGGACGCGATCCAAGGGTCTCTTAAGTAATTTCCTGGTTTCCAAAAATGTTTTGTCAGAAGTAAATGATGTTTTCTTCTCGTGTTGCTATGATGGGTATTCTTTGGGAAATAATGTATTTTATTATATTTCAGGTAACCAACGCTGAATTTCTTGGATTCGTTTTGTGACACTACTGAAATAAAAAGTAGAGTAGAGTAGGCAGAGAGAACTTGGGATCCTAGTGTTAAGACAGTCCGTTCTGATTAACACGTAGTGTTATCAAGTCGATAAGTTTACGTGTTAAATGGCGAAACACAAAGCCACGCTTTGCCTCGTACATATTTATTTACATATATATAAAATCGAAAGATCACTCACTTCTCACGAAATCTCAGAAACTACAAGTGCTAGGAATCTCAAATTTTGCATAGGAGTTACTTATAGGACGTAGGTGCTCGCTAAGACGGGAATTTGCAATATTCGACTTCTAAGGGGTTGTTTTTGGGGTCGAAAGTTTGTATGAAACTTCGTTACTACAAATGCTAGGAGTCTCAAATTTTGCATAGACGTCACTAGGACGTAGTCATGGAGACAGAAATTAATAATAACATAGTTCACGCGGGTGAAACCGCGAGCGGGCCTCTAGTTTACTATATAAGCAATTTAAATTGATTTTAACATAATATTTACCAATATAGCTGAATTAAAAAATTAAAAATAAAACATGATTCTATTTCAAGTAAAAATGATTGATCACTTTTATAAAATTGGCAATACGTTATTAATTGCTTGGACAAGCGGCGCTCCCACTCCATCAATTTTTATTTTGCAAAAAAGCTTATTTAATTTGATTTTCATTTATCATGAAACCAAGACAATTTTTTTAGCTTCATGCTGTATACCACACATAACGGGGTAGGCAGAGGGAACCTAATGTTAAAACACTTCATTCCACATTTTTAAAAGATTTTAAATAGAATCATTTGTATGAAACTGATAAAAGCCTTCCTTCCCTCAAAATCCTCCTAAAATAGAGCTATAAACCTGATAAATTAAGAGATAAATAACACAATCATTTGATAAAACGATGTTCTACTATAAAAGTTATTTAACTAGAACAATTTCGTTTAGCAGCGTAGTTGCGTGTCAATTCGCAATATTCCACAGAAACTCAATTGTATTGTAATTCTACGGCCGGTGGTACAGACAGGAACTGCGATCGTATAATAACCACGGGTTAAACGTTAAATGCTATTGCATTTTAAATAAAAAGTCTCGTTTTAATTTATATTTCTTTTGTTGTTGCCGGTGCATTTTTTGTATAGTTTAATTACTTTTATTAGCTTCACGCTGTATCCTGCACGTGATAGGGCAGAGAGAATATGGGTAGTGTTAAGCCATTTCCTATCCTGGTAGCATTGCATGTTGTGTGGTGGAACCTGAGCGTCGAATTGAATATATTAAATATTGCATTCCCGCGAGTGGAGATTGAACCGACAACCATCGCGTTTAGTCACAGGTTTGTGCCCTTGCGCTACAAGGGGCATTTTTAACGTTTATCATAATATACAGTGTTTTTATTTTTTTCAAGATATTATATATTTGGAATGATTATGAAAAATGATAAGTATATTTCTAACAATAAATAGTGTATGTTCTCATGTCAGACAGGTGTCATATACGTCGGCCACGGAAATTCATCACAGACCCCGGCTGTTCACAAACGACAAGTCTAATTCATCTTTTAAGTGTAATAAAGATAGTAATAAGATATGGCTAAAAGTTCTAACCTAACCAGAATATAGTCGTATAAATATATTATTTTCATTTTTTTTTCGATTTCACGGTGTTGTATTCAATATATACTCGTAGCAGCGTAGGCAGAGGATGTAGTGTTAAGATACCCCAATTTTAGACTTTTCGCCAATTTTTTTCGAGGTATTGAGCGTTGAGTGGCTGAACTCATTGCCAGGCTTTTGCCTTGATACTAGAGCGAAGAAATGAAAATATTAATAAATTAATTCCCTAAATGGGGATCAAACCCGCTACCGTCGCGTTAAAGTCACACCCCATGCACCTGTGGCATGACGGCCTTGAAAAATATAATCATTACAATTTGAAATTACTACATATTTGTACAAACTAATAAAATAAACATTTAAACTGATTTCATTTTCTCAATACAAACAGAATATAAAATGAAGCTCGTATCACGTTTTCGTAATTATACGCCAATTAGTCGAGGTTTATCAATTTTGACTGATTACACCTGTTTATATGTAGACAGGTCTCACAAATAAATAATAAATTTTGTTACAAGCGATTGGTATACTCAATTTTAGAATAATAATATAGAGACTTTTGCCGACAGGTTATGGGTTCGATTCCCGATGAGGAATTTATGTGCAATATGCTTAGTATACAGCACTTAGCAGGGTAGGTAGAGGAAACCTCAGAACCTAGTGTTAAGACACTTGTTCCCCATATACATTATTTATATTTTGGCATTTAAAAACCAGAATTTTATCTTTGGCTCTCATTTCAAATTTATATGATTATCATATCAATAAGTCGACTTCTAAAAATGATTATTTTTATACATATATAAATTATATACAAATTAGACAATCCTGTAAAACTTAATATTGAACAAATACAATTGATATTTAGATATTAAATGGCTACTTATTTTCAAAGACTCAAATAAATAGCATTAGTAACATCTTTAGATATATTAGTGAATAGCGTGTCTCGAACAGAGGGCGGAGCATGTCAGATAAAATACCCGCGAAAGGAAGGAAGAGCGGAAATCCGGTAATAGAATTATGGATTCTATACACGAAAAAGTGACTAATGGGAACTAAAGTACCGGTGGAGGAAATTTTTTTTGCAAGACTTGCTCTCTCTTTGTTGTTCTGCCACCGTTTTCCTTTTTGCGTTGATTTTATATTAAACTTTATGAAGATTCGTTTATGTTTAATTTGTAAGAATAACCCAAATATAAATATCTAAAAAAATTATATCAATAAAAAAACAATTTTAATTTTATTTCAATAAAATGTTATAAAATAAATAAAGGTAACTTCAATTTCATACTAAAATTTATTACTTCATTTCTCTAGATCTTCATATTTTTCACCTGGCCGTTATCCAAACCCTCAGCTCTTTAATTAAAGTACCTCGTCCAACATTCTGTACCTATTTAATACACATGTTAACGTTGTAGAACCAAACGTGTAATTACAAATGTCAACTAAATTGTACTGAACGTATATAGGAGTGTACAGAATGCATCAACTTAACAAATAACCAATTACAAAGCCGCACATACAATTTTAGTAGGTTGAATATTGTCAAATGTTCCATACAAATACAATAAACAATTCCATACAAATCATATAGCAATCATGATTACCTAATTTGGACTAATTATTATCAATGATAATAGAGCATAGTATGTATAGTATTTTTCAATAGATTCTCTTTTAATTTTAATTTATAACTTTTTTCTTTATACATTTTGGAGAATGAAAAAATGCTTAATTTTAACCTAAAGGGAAGTACATCTTAATATAGTTTTTTAATTGATTTAATTAATTATATTTAAATTCCATAATTCAATTTTAGCTTTGTAGTTAGGTTCACGCATAGGAGCGTAGGCAGAAGGAATTTGGGAACCCTAATGTTAACACACTCTGTTCTTACTAAGATACTTCAGTTACCCATTTTCTTACGCAATCTGGAGGCTTAACATATTGAGTAGCGGGACTCAACACCGCGTTTTGTCTCGCAAGGAAAACAATATTGAATATTTCGTTTCCTCGACTGGAAATCGAATCCAAAACCAACCACGTTTACTGTCGCACCCTTATACCCCTGGGCCACAATTGGAATCAAAATTATTATATGCTTCGTAATATAATATGCGAAATAATATCAAACTTTTCCTTCAATCCATTCATTAGGGTGGGCTTTGTGAATGCGACAAAAGGCGGTCAAACCAAGCGCATTTAGTCTGGGCCGTATGTAACTTTTGCCTGCAAGTTGGTGGTTTTCTGGTGCCTTTCATACTATTACCTGCGAATTCAGCCAACGAGTAACTTAGTCGTTTGACGCTTCCGCACTAATTGAAAGTAATGAGACCGTACTGGGGCACTTGTGCGGACTCATTACTTTAGAAACCAGACTAAAGTTGGATTTGATGATTTATTTTCGTGGTATGTTTATTTATTGGATTTAAAAATATATATCAGCTTCACGCTGTATCCCGCACATAGGGGGTAGACGGAGAGAATATAGTGTTAAGACACTCCATTTTCCATTTTCCGCTGAATTTTTCGAAGCATTGCGTATTGCATATTGAACGGCAGAGTATCCATTGAATTAACATTATATTACAGTATAAACAAAAATATTTTTTTCTGATTCAATTCAACAGTTAAAATCTAACAATAAAGGAAAAATAAAAATGTTGTAAACAGAAAAAATGTAAAAAACCTAAAAATATACATTTAATCTATTAATAAATAGTATTTATAACCAATTACTAAAACAAATACAATTAGTTATTTACTGTATCCAGGGAATACATGAATCAATAACGATACGTCGAGCATGTCACAGTTCTACCCTTAAGGGAGGTTTCTGGCGTGTATTGTATCTCTGCCTTTATTTGTACCCTGGCGTTTACCTGCGGAACCCGCAGTCAAATAGAAATGACTAAGATTTGTGTATGGCACTAGACACCATTCTAAGTGCCGGAAGTAACTGACTGCAGGTACAGTGGGTTTCATCAAAACCATTTGCTGATAAAGATAGAGATGTACTAGCTATGGCCTTCCTTTCTAAATGGATTATCCAATACTAATATATTCAAATAGAACCAATAGTTTTTGAGATTAGAGTGTTCAACTAACCAAACTCTTCAGTAAATAAAGATAATATAATAACTTCAAGAATTTTTTTTTATCATTTAGTTACAGTATATTATGAAATAGAGTTTTCACTTTAATTAAAATTTTCTTTTCACTTTTCTCAAATTTTGCATAGGAGTTACTTATAGGACGTAGATGCTCGCTAAGACGGGAATTTGCAATATTCGACTTCCAAGGGGTTGTTTTTGGGGTTGAAAGTTTGTATGAAACTTCGTTACTACAAATGCTAGGAGTCTCAAATTTTGCATGGACGTCACTTATAGGACATAGGTAGTCATAGAGACAGAAATTAATAATAATAGTTATAATAGTAGTTCACGTGGGCGAAGCCGCGAGCGGGCCGCTAGTATATATATAAAGACGTCACACTATACAAGCTAAGCTGTAAAAGCTCAGAACATACATTTATAGCGTCGTTAGGATATAATTTTACCTTACATTTACAACGTTGTAAAAGCCTAATAAAAGCATTGTCAATGCCCGACCGTTGAATTCCTTGGAAATGACAACTATAAATAAATTTTATTACGCTTTTTTGCGGGACCTCATTTTACTGGCTTAATTGTAATAATAAAAAATGTAATTGTTATCTTTTGGGGTCATTGTATATTTTTATATCAATTTTATACTGTGAATTCTTTATTATTAACTTTTAACTATTTCGTAATATTAAACTACAACCATTTTGGCTTAAAACCTCACCCATAACATACATACATACATAGCTTCACGCTTTATCCCTTGCGGGATAGTCACAGTGAACGGAGCGCCAAACGCTACGGTCTCTACATACCTCTTTCGCCTCGTCCACTGTCATCAACCTCTTCCTCTTCATCTCTCTGCCCTTCGGGGGGTCCTCATGATTTTTACGTGACCTTCTTCCAGTCAACCGAGGTTTCCCCCTACCTCTCTACCCCCATAACATAATTCATTATATATTTTAACATCCCTTAATTTTTAACCTTTTTCTGTAATATCTTTTATATTATGGTCTCAAGGTCCTTGATCGAAAGGTGTTTCATTAACACCCAAGTTAATATTTGAACTGTATAATATTACTGTGTTTGTAAGTAGTAAATATAAGTAGGGGCACTAGAGTGTGACTGTAACGCAACGGTTGTGGGTTCGATCCCCACTAGAGGGAATGAATTATTATTTACCAATATTTTCATTTCTTTGCTCTGGCACAAAGGCAATAGCCTGGCGTTGCGTTGCTTGTCTGGAGGTATGGCGTGCTGAGTGAACCACAACACGCAATGCCTTCAGAATTCTAGTCTTAACACTAGGCTTCTTCTGCTCATCCTACTGTGTGCGGGATACAGCGTGAAGCCGATTAATTTTTCATTTATTATTACTGCGATAATGAACGAATGATTATAATACAACAAGCAATTTATGAAGAAAATAACCCCAAAAAAGCAAAAAATCATAATATAAAAATCACAAAGCTAGTAATAAATTTATGCTTATACATCACGAGCGTACCTTCATCCGTGAAGTACGGCAAACCGACTGTTTCAATTGCCAAGGAGCAGGTGCCCCTCGCAGTTCCTATTGCATTGTCAGCAAATTAGTCCATTATCCGGAGCAAATCTTCAATGAAATGAAATGAAAAAGGATGAGTGCTTCCTCCTGGATTTTTTATTTTGTACACGAAAATTACATGTAAAAATTCGGGTACGATACTTGTAATGTGATTCTTGAAATTGAAGGTTTTTTTTAGCTCCCTGCTGTATCAGGGTAGACAGAGGGAGCTTAGTGTCTAGATACGTCGCTCCCCACTTTTAACCGATTTTGGCAGACATTGTGTGTTGAGTGGGAATCGAACGCACGACCTCTCGCGTTTACAGTCACGTGCGTAATTTAGCAAACACCGTATTCCTTCATAATTTACACGCTTATGTATAGTTCGGTTCGGTATAAATAAAATAAAATATTTCATTGATTTTTAGTTCACGCTATATCGTTACCCCATATTATTCTATTTTTGATGTATTATAAGCACGAAGTACACACTAGGTTCCCAAGATCCCTCTACCTACCCCACTATATACAGAATATACAGAATCAAAAGGAAAACTGATTACACCAACGATGTCACGGCAACCATTATCAAACAATATAATTCCAAAGAGTGCGCTGTAAACACGCATAAATCCTAGCATAAATCTTCTACGTGACTAGTCTACCATACCAACTCTAAAGTTACGAGAGAAGATAAACAAGCCCGAGTATCGCTTTCCTTGTGAAACCATTACACCACACTGAGATTAATGCTAGACTAATGAATCAGTGGGGGTGACAAATCAGTTTGCGATAATGGATAAGCCTTTGTGGGTTCCTTCTAAGGTTGAACGCGTTCCCCTCTTGACTTTGTGTTCCTTGATGTATATTGTATGGGGGGGTGTGAGTTTATTAGGTGTAGACTTGTAAAATAGTTGTTTTGTTCGGTCTTGGTGAAATTAATTGTAGGATTTTTTTGTGTGGAATTATTAATACTGTTCTATATAATAATATGTACTTGTATATATAAAGAAATCGTAGCTTACTACTTCATTTGCTCGGACTATAGAAATAAAATAACTGTAGAGAAGAAGAGAGAGAGAGAAAAAGCTACATGCAAAAAAAGGTTTTGCGACTCGGTGAAATCGAACCTATAATCTCGAGCGCGTTGTTTATCGTCACAGGCTATCTATCTTATTTGCTATAACGTTTTTTAGCTTACTAAGTAAGCCTTACTTTATACAATTAAAAAGTTAAATTACTTTATATAGTGAAAAAAATATTACAGATCTACTTTTATTTTAATTTTCAGAAATAAATAATGAAAGCCAAATGCAAGCTCTCCGAAAATGTAGAGCATATCTTCGGTGCTTGTTTACATATTACGACTAAAATGATAAATAGCTAGAAGGTTAGTCAGCGAAAAATAACTTGTAAATGTTAATATCACGCTCACTAATATATTATTAACATCTTGAGTTGTTTTAAATTTGTAAATTTTCATAATAATAATTGTTGCCATATCTTCTACAGGAAAGAAAAATACTTTTTTAAAGACGTTTGAGAACTCTAATTTAGTGGAATTTGAACCCACGCCTCCGAGGGTTTACAGGAAGTGTGGATTCGATCCCGCTACGTTAATTTTTTTATATGTTTTTTAAACAGCATAAATCTACGATACTTTTTTCCGGTGCTGACATTTGATCGCAAAAACAGTTGTTAAGAGCGATAAAACTAAAATACTAATAATTAATTCCCTCAAATGGGAATTTAACTCACAACCCTCGCGTTCACAATATACATAACATTCTATTAAACATATCCATTACGTATACAAGAACGTGCAAGAAAGTTAGTACAAAGACTGTTCATTAGCGGTCCACCTTGCGAGTTGGAAACAAAAGGAACTTTAAACTAAGTACTTTCAAATTGCTCCGTGTATAAGTTCGCGTGCCTTGTAACTAATGCAGACGTCATGGAGGCTTTCGTTTTCCATTCAGCAATTAAATGGCAACTATCGTTTCTAATTAGGGTTGTTGCTTTTAAAGTGTTAGATTTGTATTTTTAATACTCATTAGTTATGGAAATTGTAGTGTAGCGTTTCTACGTTATAGCAGTTGAACTTTCGTATATTTTTTTTCATTAATTTACTACGTTTTACAAGCTAGGAACAGCGAAGTTAGGAATTTAATGTTAAGACATTTCCGTTCTTAATGTTAAGACACTTACCGCCGAATTCTGGAGGTGCGAATTGCGTGTTGATTGCTGGAACTCAACGCCGCGGATTGCCTCGACACCAGAGCAAAGAAATGGAAATGTAAATCTAAATAAATATTTCATATTCTCGAGTGGAAATCGAACCCACAACCAGACGCGTTTACAGTCGCGCATTTTGGCCGTTACGCCCACAACCTGTCTGTTATACTATAAATATAAACTGAAAACTATAAATATTTCGACATATCCTATCCTATCCTATACCTATCTTATAAAACAAAGTCGCTTTTCGTGTCTGTCTGTTGTTTCTAACTCTTCTTCTTCTAAACCACCCAACGGATTTTTATGCGGTTTTCACCATTAGGTCGAGTATTTTCCGTAGAAGGTTTATATATAGTTTATTATTTGTATATTCTTATGTAAATTAACATAACTACGAAAAATATGTGTAAAGTCCTACCCGTTGAGACACTTTCGCGCATGCGCTGCTTTAATGGTAAGTACTGCATGAAAAAAATGTACTGGGGTATTGTTCCTCTTAATAAGATCTACAAAAAAGTCCGCGACGGCATATTCGTATCTTTTAAGAATAACGTGTAGTGATCATTTTTCTGTCTAAAAATAATAATTTCAATATATTTTTTATTGTGAGTCATATTTTTCCATAATGGTATTAATCCTTATCCTTTAAAATACTTTATTAATTTTCTACGTTAAACGAAGATAAAATTTGCTATTTACACTATTTCGAAATTGCGAATAGTTTTACAGAAAAACGAATTTAATTGTTGACACATCCCGCCGTTGATACATCAGCTGTATGTTACTCAAGTTTAACTTATCCCTTACTCTCAGCATATAAATAGGTATATTAGTTACGTTGGCCATTTAATGTAGATCAAAACTGTTTCTTACTGTTTTTCATTTTAATAAATACTTTAGAAGTTGTTACAATATCAAAAAATCCTTGCTGCGAAACGGCCCGCCACTCGCCATGCGTCCGCCGCGCCCGCCTGCCTTACACGCATCGGTGGTTCAGTGGTAGAATGCTCGCCTGCCACGCGGGCGGCCCGGGTTCGATTCCCGGCCGATGCATTTTATTTAATTTTCCTCACAGGCAGCCACGTAGTGCTTGCTTTTCATCAGGGACAGAATACCCTCTTCAGCATTAACCACAAGCTCGAAAAAAAACCCCGCCTGCCTTTATAGCAACGAAGATTTAGATGCGTTAGCACGTATTGGATAATTGGAGTTGAAAGTATTATTTCAGCGCGATATATTTGGTTTCATATTTTTTGTAGTAGTTATTAGTAGGTAGGTTTTTATTTATAATTTCTTCCGTTTAAAAATAGTCATTTAACTATCTAAAAATAGTCATTTAAATATATTTTAATAAGTACTTAAAAAGATTAGTAGCACAGATTTAAAATTACAGTACCTACTAAAAAATCCTTGCTGTGTAAAATAATTGGAAAATCCTTATTGAAACTACGAAAATGCGGGTTGCATTAGGGTTTAATTAATTTTCACATTATCTTAAGTGCTTTGCAAACATACATTATATGAATAATCCAGTAGTAAAAGCGGGCGAAGCCGCAAGAGGGTCGCTAGTATCTTATAAAACAAAGTCGCTTTTCGTGTCTGTCTGTTGTTTCTAACTCTTCTTCTTCTAAACCACCCAACGGATTTTAATGCGGTTTTCACCATTAGGTCGAGTATTTTTCGTAGAAGGTTTATATATAGTTTTTTATTTGTATATTCTTATGTAAATTAACATAAATACGATAAATGTCTATAAAGTCCGACCCGTTGAGACACTTTCGCGCATGCGCTGCTTTAATGGTAAGTACTACATGAAAAAATGTACTGGAGTATTGTTCCTCTTAATAAGATCTATAAAAAAGTCCGCGACGGCATATTCGTATCTTTTAAGAATAACGTGTAGTGATCATTTTTCTGTCTAAAAATAATAATTTCAATATATTTTTTATTGTGAGTCATATTTTTCCATAATGGTATTAATCCTTATCCTTTAAAATACTTTATTAATTTTCTACGTTAAACGAAGGTAAAATTTGCTTTTCACACTATTTCGAAATTGCGAATAGATTTACAGAAAAACGCATTTAATTGTTGACACATCCCGCCGTTGACACATCAGCTGTATGTTACTCAAGTTTCACTTATCCCTTACTCTCAGCATATAAATAAGTATATTAGTTACGTTGGCCGTTTAATGTAGATCAAAACTGTCTTTTACTGTTTTTCATTTTAATAAGTACTTTAGAAGTTGTTACAATATCAAAAAATCCTTGCTGCGAAACGGCCCGCCACTCGCCATGCGTACGCCGCGCCCGCCTGCCTTACACGCAACGGTGGTTCAGTGGTAGAATGCTCGCCTGCCACGCGGGCGACCCGGGTTCGATTCCCAGCCGATGCATTCTATTTAATTTTCCTCACAGGCAGCCACGTAGTGTTTGCTTTTTATCAGGGACAGAATACCCTCTTCAGCATTAACCACAAGCTCGAAAAAAAAACCCGCCTGCCTTTATAGCAACGAAGATTTAGATGCGTTTGCACGTATTGGATAATTGGAGTTGAATGTATTATTTCAGCGCGATATATTTGGTTTCATATTTTTTGTAGTAGTTATTAGTAGGTAGGTTATTGTTTATAATTTCTTCCGTTTAAAAATAGTCATTTAACTATCTAAAAATAGTAATTTAAATATATTTTAATAAATACTTGAAAAGATTAGTAGCACAGATTTAAAATTACGGTACCTACTAAAAAATCCTTGCTGTGTAAAACAATTGGAAAATCCTTATTGAAACTGCGAAAATGCGGGTTGCATTAGGGTTTAATTAATTTTCACATTATCTTAAGTGCTTTGCAAACATACATTATATGAATAATCCAGTAGTAAAAGCGGGCGAAGCCACAAGGGGGTCGCTAGTTTTAGAATAAAATGAACATGCAAATTAAAATGGAAAGAAATGAAGGAAAATTCAAATTAAGCTCAACTCCTTGAATCTTTGAAATTTATAAGTAATTTGAATTGGACTAGAACCATTCACACCCAACTCCATATTCGCTTTGATCTTTTTAAAATAGCCGGGTTGTACGGCGTGCGAAGCGAAATCAAAGACTTGGTAGTAATAGAAATGCTTAGGGCGTAATTCTTTCGTACTTCTCCACGTACACGTACAAACACAACATAATAAGGCCGAGACTTGCTGCTTTAACAGTTAAAAAATGGTTAAATCCTACTGGTATTATGAAATGAATGTTTGTTTGTTTGTTACGTTTTAGGCGAAAACTACTCAATTAATTATAATGAAATTTTGAAACAGACAGACGGACGGACGGATAAGAAAATGATCCTATAAGGGTTTCTTTTTTCCTTAAAAGGTACAGAACCCTAAAAAACAATAATATACTCCCCCTACTAGCTCTTTTTCTTCACTCATCTTTTCTCTTTATCATCTATATACCCACGTCTTGACTTTTTAATGAAGCAAATGAGCATGCTCGACAAAGGCAATTTGTGAATTTTCAATTCAAATATATTTACGTAATGATGTTTTCATGCGAATAGTATGAATACATAGTATATACACGTATTTTTAAATGTATACATTTAATTACTTGTAAATTGTTTTAACTTCTAATTCTTTTATACAATTTAATAGCAGGTACAGAAAATTAAAATACATTTTTACCGGTATATTGCTGGTGACACGACAAAAATAATCTCATGCAAAAATGGTAAAAATCTATAGTGAAGAGCTCGCACCTGCTCTTGACTGCCGCAGCCGCTAACGGGAACAAAAAGCTTGGTCATTAATTATATTTTTCAATTATTTCTGTTTTTATATAAAAATGGGTTGAATAGTACAAAATGAAAGAGGTAATAGAAGAAATTTTCCGTATCCGAAGGACCTTAACCAGAAAGTTCGTCCACCTCCTACGCCTCCGTACCCACTACGGTCTTCTCGTTATGTTTACCTTGAGCGTTCCATGAGAAACTTTACGCTCCCTTGTATCGCCACTGGCAAAATACATTGGTCAAAGACTATCGCCTAAAGATACGGGGCGCTTTTGGGCGCAAAGTACTTTCGTAGTTTCCCGGTTGCTGACCATCCAAGCAGGATTAACTAGATATGACCACCAGTTCTTTGGTTTCCGCCCAATTTCCAGACATTTCGTCTTGAGTGGCGTAATTAAACGCAGCACTTTGTTTTAAAATGGTATGGAAATGAATATAATCCATTCCCCCGATTACAGCTGGAGCCCACAACCATTGCGTTTACAGCCAGCCGCTGTTCCACTATACCATGATGATCACAAGTCAGTTTACAATCATAATAAAATTCATCAAACAGCTACCATCATCACACCGAATTTTTCAAATACTCTCTCAACCCGCAAAGATTAGATTAAGCCGAGGATCGTGATTTCGATTGAACGAATATAGAATTTTTGGGGGAAATTGCTATAAAGTAGAAGGTTGGCTGGTTGGTTGGTATAAATTAATTCCATCCTGGCCTACGTATTAATATTCAGAGCACTCGCAAAGTTCGTTTTAACTGCGGAAATATTCGAGTTTATTAATTTTAGCCGCAACTCTTTGCACGGGATTCCAGCGTAACTAACTTATGATTACATGGTATACCTACGGTATTACTGTTAACCCAAATAACGTTGAATGCCGTATGAGTGCCTGTTAAAATGCTTACATAATGAGTCCTACTGTTGTGGTGCTGTTGGGAAAAATGTAAATAACTTTTCTTCTGGTTTTCAGTACATGTGGAATATAAGTTTAAATATAACAAGTTATCTTCTATTAAATATGAGGAGTTGACGTAATCCAATATGGAATCACATCGAGTGACTGTAATCGTGATGGTTGTGGGTTCGATTTCCACTTGGAGGAATTGATTGTTTAATGTTTTCTTTTCTATAGTCTGGCAACCCTGCCTACCCTGTTGTATGCGGGATACAGCGTCAAATTATGACGTGGATAGAGCATAAAACACATAGCTTCACGCTGTATCCCGCACACAGTAGGGTATGCACATGAAATCTAGTGTTAAGACACTCCGTTGAGGGAATCCCCACTTTCCGCCGAAAATCTGGAGGCATTGCGCCACTCAATGGCGGCTCCATAAATAATTATATTTTAATAATAGACCATATCACCGGCAAAGCACGTGGTAAGTTACTTATACACTTAGCTTAGAGCTAACCTCATATCTTCATTAAGCCAACGTATCTAGATGATAGAAATGTTACGGAACTTCTGCAGCTCAAGTTCTCTGTAAACTTCGAATATTCATCATTCTTAATTAAATTGTTCTAAAACTGATAGGTAATTAGGACACAAAATAAAAATATATCATTTATTTTTAAGCAGCTTCACGTTTTTTACCACAAAGAAAAGTAATCAAAGGGAATTTAGTGATTGCCCAAAAGGCGGAATTTAACGCCGCGCTTGGTTTACCAAAGGAAGGAAATGAAAACAATTTAAATATAAAATCAGTCGTATTAACTTGTACCTGTACCTAAAAAAATTACAAAAAACAAGCCTAAATTTTATACCCTAATTACCCCAAAAAAATGCCAGTGAAATATGTCGCTAAGCTTAAAATGTTGGGGAAAATTTTGTATATTTTTAACTATGTAATAGATATTGTCGAAACATATTTGCAAGTTTAATATCTAGAACATGTAGTTAGGGTCTAACTACATATTCTAGAATAGTTTAGGCGCTTATAAACTCATCTTTCATACATTCAATCATTCCATACAATCACTCATTCGTTCACTAAGGTAAGTAAACTACCTCAATGTCGTCCCCACCAAGAGAGCTGGTGGTGAGAGTAAGTGTGTCGATAGTCTTTATATTGAGTGCAGGTACGAGCCTGTGAAATATAAACAGAAAAGGAAATCGAACGGAATGTCTCACATTCCGTCAAGAAGTTGAAGGGAATTTCCACAGAACTGTCCAGGAAAAAGTGGAAAAGGCAAAAATTAACGGCTTCTAAACCTTTTTCTAGTATTATTGAAACTTTGTAAATCATTTCAATGTGAAAATCGTTTAAAAAAGTAAACGAAAGTTGGAATAGTTGATGAGTAACGAGCTCGTTATTCATTTAACCGTAAATCATTTACTTTTAATAAGTATAAAACTACCTATGAAAGCAGCCAGGTGATCCCTGTGCCCAAATAAAAATAAATAAAAGTTGTGTATAAAAAGTGACATATTCTAAGTGGCTGAAGTAACTGGGTTCGAAGAATATTAAAAGTGGTATTAAAAAGTAATGTAGGTACGAGTAAGCTTAATTGAGTTGCATGTTTACTACCTTATAAAACTACCTAATGCAATATTATAAAATCTACATCAAAATTTACTTTCAACTTGCTGTTTACATATGTATGTAAGTTAAAATTATTTATTCTTTTTTTCAACTTCACACAGTATCCCGCCTGTATCAGGATAGGTAGAGAGAGTCTAGTGTTAAGGCGCTCCGCTCTCCACTTTCCATCGAATTCTATAGGCGTAGACTGATGGCGAAACACTATTGGCCTCAAAACTAAATTAAATGGATAAAATCAATAAAACATATATATATACTGATAAATAATTTAAGTAAGGGATCAGGAAATTGGGTCAAAGGATTATTAGACCTTGTTGAGCTCCAAGGTAACTGTAAGCTCACAGCTTTCAGAATTGAACACAACCCATCGATTGTGCTACATTTCACAACTAACAGCATGTTTGTGTTATCTTTTAATGGAATCTGGTATATCTAAGGAACTTTACCTTGTATGTTTCCTTTGACATGTCCGTTAATGGCTGTAGGTATATAAAATAGATCCAATATTTCTTCTATAAATAGTTATTTTTGAAAACATAAAGATAGTAGTTTCCTTTCCTTTTCTCAATAAATTTTACATTTTCAAAATAAAATTACATTAATAGTGAAGAATATGCCAAGAGGAACCCAGTGTTAATACACTGCGTGAAGCATTGCGTGTTGGAAGTGTTGTAACACAACACCGCCATTTATCTTGCGCCACTACAGTCTCTCTCTTTCTTTAAATATATAATATATATAAATATCCTTTCTAAATATATAACCTAACATTAAATTTTAATATTAACTGACCAAAATGATTGGTGAAATTTCGAAATCTCTGCTAACGACAGCGAATATTATTAAACAAGCAAACTTCTATGCTAATAGAGTTGAAAAACAGGATTTACGGAGTGTACACGAGCGGGAACTACAGTTGGGATAACGCTCGAGTTATTTAACTTCCACAAAATTTTAACCATAGCAAGATTTATATTATGAAATTAGTATAATATTCAAATATTATTATGTAAATTATAATTAGGCCAAAGAATTAATTTGTATAAATGCCCTATGAAAATAAACGTTTTTGGTATATTTAAAATATCGCTATTGACGTTTAAAATTAATGCTATAATTTTTAATTCTGGATACCTGTTTTTTTTTGGTTATTGAAATAAAGAAAACGTTACTGTTAAGACACTACGTTCTAAACTTTCCGCCTGGTAGTAGAGGTTACTTTTTTTGACGCAGTGCCTTAACGTTCCCCACTTTTCGTCGAATTCTGGACCAGAGTGTATTAACACTAGACTCTCTATGCTTTCCCTGCTACATACACGATACAGCGTGAATCTAAAAATAAGTTTAAATGTAGTTCCTTCAAATAAAATACTTATTTTAAATAATAAACATAAAAATATGATTTCATCATCATCACCAGTCTCCATGTCCCCAAAGCATTAAAATCCGTTTTCCAACTCAAGTTCCATTTACCGAATCCACGTATAGACAAGAAGCAACTCCAGACTAATTTCCAAGGTAGTTATTACAAGCCTTTGACTATCTAATGGCTGTTATTAATGTGAGATCGACGGGGACTGACGGCTTAACTTGCCGAATTCGAATCTCGGGAAAGACCACTTGCTATTTGCCATCTAATTTGAACTAATTTTATCTTATTTTAGGTAAACAGTGCAGTTGCTTTATATAATTTAAATCTATGTGTTTATTTTATGAATTGCTAAGTATATGGAATTTAGTATTAAGAAACTACTTTCTATATTTTCCACAAAAAATTCGACATAAATATTTACTTTGATTCTTTACGAGAGTGAAAGTCACGAGTCATTTCTTCGGGTGAAAATTGAACCCACAGATGAGTTCACAGTCACAAACTTGTGCTCCTGCGCCACCACTGGTCTTAATTGAAATATGAATATAATTATGATTCATCCAGATCCGACAGCTATCGAACCCATTACCATAAAATATATACGTTTTATATATTTGCGAAAAAAACTTTATAATAGTACGTATAAGTTTACTCTTGGGTATTAAAGAATCCAGCCGAAGCACGTCTACTTTGTTGACATAAATATACAAAGAGATATAAGTGTGCAGAGACACGGAAATATTTCAATCGCAAAATGTATAACAAGAACCCCCCATCATCACCAGAGACGGCAAATGAGTTTCACGAAAAGATATATCAATATTAGATGTCAATCAGTACTTTAATATGCTGTAGGTACAAAGGTAGCTCTATCGTAAAATAAATAATATGAGTGCAATCGTTTTAAATATCTTTGTGTTAAATATTTCAGTGAGGAGGTGGAGGAGGAGGAGGTTTTCGTGACGGAGGCGTGTGACTGTAAACGTGACAGGTTATGGGTTTGATTCCTATTCAAGGAAATGAAATATTTCATATTTTTGTTTCTTCGCTCTGGTGTGAAGCCTTCAAATTTTGGCGGAAAGTGGAGAACGGAGTGTCTTAACACTAGGCACCCTCTGCTTACCCTGTAGGATACAGTGTGAAGGTAAAAAAAAAATGACTGAAATACACGTTCTTTTCAAGGTTCCGTATCTAAAAAGGTAAAAATGGAAACGTTTATATTATTTTCTTGTCCGTCTGTTAAGATAATTTATCTCAAGATCACACGGAGGTGTCAAGCCAAAATTATTATCAAACATTTAGGTCTACGGTCCCTGGAGCTGATAGTCAACTTTTATAATTGTACTTCCCATTGACATACATTCCTGAAATGGACCCGGGACCCTCGGCAGGCGAATCCGTTTCTCAATTAACCAGTTTATTTTAGAGCTGTGGACGATTTACAGGTTCCTACTAAAAATATAGATGTAACAAAAGATTTTCTTTTCTAAATTGTATATAAACATAAATACAAAGCAATCACCATTTTCAATTTGCCCTTATAACATTTAATTAATAGAACTAGAACACTAGAACAATTGTACTAAGAATTATCCATTCCAATCTGAAGAACCTCATTCCACTTAGATTCATCAAACTCATCCATCTCCAAACCGAAAATTGTCAAACACTTCAGCGAGGGATAAACCACGACATTGTCAAGACAAATTGAGTTAATTAAAATCTTACATCGCCTAAGATCTTGTAATGAAATTTCTACCAAAGCGCTTATCAAAATATCATGTTTTAGATTTAATCTATTATGCTTAATTATTATACTAATTCAGATTATTTTACAACCGTTTAATAGCATTTGTGTTAAAAGAAGCAGCCATTTAGGTTTATAATGGAAAAGTTTATGTATTTACTCCTTACATATTATATGGAATATAAAATTAAAGTCTCTGTCTTTGATTTCAAAATAAACGTGTTTATTAATTGCATAGGGATTGGATGATACTGAAATAACACATATAATTTTTATCTGTCTATCTTTCTGTTTGTCTGTAATTTTCTCCAGAACGACTGAGTTGATTTTTATGGGTCTTTCAATGACCAATAGAGTGAGTTATGGAGCAACACATGGGTTACTTTTTTAATCAGAATTTCCGTGGAATATGGAATTTGCCATGCTTGCCTACCTAGATAGATATAAAATAACTAAACATTTTACTTTTAAATACAACAATTTTTACGAGCAAAATTAAATAAAAACCCATTTATTTACCATTTACTAAATACAATCAAATAACATTAACTACCACCACTCTCGCCACTAGTTTTTTTTTAAATTATCAATTCTACGAAGATTTTCATAACAGTATTTAATATGAAACTATAGTACCCATACATAAATCAATTCACATTTTACTTTATTTTAATTACTAAATATAGAATATATAACAATTACTCTACCTTCCAATTTTGCTTCATAGTGATAAATTGCAAGTGCATCTTGTGCAATATATAGGAGGAACAGTTTCCAAATAGTTGCGGCATTTGCATCACGTCTTTGAAGCTACGATCTCACCGGAAGCTGGTTGAAATCAACATTCCTGGTATAGTTGAATTCCAAAATGAGAATTTTTGTGTCTATAATATCTTTTAAGAAACTTCAGCTAAAAAAATTGGTTAATGTTGAGGCCAGTCGTAGCGCATAAGTGTGTGACTATGGGACTAATGGGACTGGTTGTGAGTTCGATTCCACTCAAAGAAATAAAATATTTATTCAAATTTATATTTCCATTTCTTCTCTCGAAGCAAAACACGGCGTTGAGTTCCGCCACGTAACACGCAATGCCTCCAGAAATCGGCAGAAAATGGATATTTTTATTCCTCCTATTCTAAGATATACCCCTAAAACATTTTCAGCTACAAAATAGACGCTATAAAAATTTCAAAAATATTTTCCTTGAAAATCAGTAAAATTGCGACGGATAAATTTTATAAGAAGGAAAATGAAAGAAGGACACCGCGTGTAAACGAAGTCTGGGGTACCAGAAAATAAAGGTCTCCCAGCTCGTTACATTCCATTCATCATAGCCACTTTTTGCTTTAATACTTCGATATTAAAATTACTTTGAATATAAATTGTGACGCTCAATTCGATTAAAATTTATCATTTATAATTTATTCATTTATTACATTTGAAATGGTTTCATTTATTTAAGGACACAGTATTGAGGCCAGACAAGACGGCACAAAGTAACATTGTAATCATGATGTTTGTGGGTTCGATTTCCACTTGGCGGAAAGAATTCTTGTTTTTAATATTGTCACTTATTCGCTCCTGCCCCAAGCCCAAAAAACGCGGCGTTGAGTTTCGCCACTTAACACGCGTCCAAAAGTATCTTATTAAAAACCGAGTTATTAGCAAATTCCTTGTGTAACGTGAAAACTTCAAATAGTATATAAGTGTATTGTTATTTATCGTTTCACATGTGTTTGATCCAGTGTAGTACGTAAGCTACTAGAACCACAGCATTAGCTCCCGAGACAATGTTTATATAAGCTATGCAAATATTTGTCACAATCTAGGGCACATCACCTCAGTGTCTGAATTCTCATGGCAGGTATGCCAGTTATTTAGAACTATACTATACAATAAACGTTGCTGAAATTCACGGCAATGTCCTTATTGGGAACTTAAGTAATAAATTTTTGTGGTATTTTTAGGATTCCGTATGTGAAAAGCTAACATTTAAAAAAAACCCTTATAGGATCACAAGGAACTATAGATTTGAATATTTTATATTAATCGTCCGGTTTTACCTTTAAGGTACGGAATCTTAAAAATTATATTAAACATAATCTTAATAATAAAAAAATACCATTTTTGTTTGGTTTGGTCCTTAATTTAAAGAAGTTGCTATATACTTAAAAATAAACCAAAATAAATGCACTCTGTAGTACGGTTTGTTCCGGACAGTGAATTTATTCGATGACTGTATAAAGGACACCTGCTGCTCGAATAGAAACTGCCTTTTTGATTCCTTGTTTTACTTTATTTCAAAAGCGCATATTTTCGATAAAGTTGAAATTTTTCAAATTCTTTTTCATTTTTCATGTTAAGTCTAACTCTGTGACGATTATTCCTTTGAAGTTTTTTTCTTATCAATATAAATTTTTAATAATTTGGTACCAAGCCTTGGTATCTTAAAACAAAGTTATTTTTTTCGCCTCACGCTGTATCTCTCACATAGCAGGGTAGGTAGAGGGAATCTTGGAACCTAGTGTTCAGTCACTCTGCTCCTTTCCATTCACCATTATCCACCGAATTCTGGTGACATTGCGAGTTGAGTTGAATTATTTATTAAAATATTTTTATTGTTATAGGTTTTAAAAGTATAGTAGGTATATGTACATACATATTTGATATTTTGTATTAATTAAGATTTTTTTTGTAAAAATTAACTTAAACAAGATTACTTAATTTCATTGTAAGTACCAGAATCAATATAGAAGCAATGCAATTGAAAAGCTTTTAGTCTTAATTATTATTTTGACGGACCGAAACAGATTTAACGTAAATTAAAATTAATGGGACTATTAAATGAACTGTTACAAATCGTCGGAGGTTTACGATCTACGAATATTTCAATTTCATTAAGTTATATATTACTAGCGGCCCGCTCGCGGTTTCACCCGCGTGAACTATGTTATTATTAAGTATTTTCTGTCTCCATGACTACGTCCTAGTGACGTCTATGCAAAATTTGAGACTTCTAGCATTTGTAGTAACGAAGTTTCATACAAACTTTCGACCCCAAAAACAACCCCTCAGAAGTCGAATATTGCAAATTCCCGTCTTAGCGAGTACAAGTCCTAAGTCCTATAAGTAACTCATATGCAAAATTTGAGATTCCTAGCACTTGTAGTTTCTGAGATTTCGTGATGAGTGAGTGACCTTTCGATTTTATATATATAGAAGATAAAAATTACATTTTTTTTTTTTAAATATTCAAGTTCGCTTTAAAAATAGTACATATAATATAAAGTATTAATTTAAAAACCCGTTTTAAACATAAGCTTGTAAGCCTATTTAGCTAATAAGCTTGTAAATAAGCTTGGTGTATTGTATTTTACAAATTAAGCTCTATGATTTCTTACTCATACTAGGTGGGTTCTACTAAATTATGTATCCATTATTATTAAAATCATTTTCATTGAAATTATGTAAATTAATATTGAAATAATAATAATATTATGAAGAAAATTTAATTTGGTAATTCTGTAATAAAGTCGTAGCGCTGAGGCACAAGGACTGGAGTGACTGTAACGCGACAGTTGTGGGTTCGACCCCCAATCTAGGTAAAGAATTATTACTTATTAATATTTCTCTGTCCATATTAACTCTATATTCCCTCTGCCAAGCCTATTGTGTTAGATTAATAAAGCTACTACAGTTTTTTACAAAAATACTTATGAAGAGAACGTAGAAATGTACGCAGTGGGACTAATGTGTAAATACTGAAACTAATATACAAGATGAAGTAGTTTATTTTTTAATTCGCTCTTGATTAAATGTTGAAACTCCATTGTATTACAGAAAATAGAAGAAAAGCTAAAATATTATATAGCTCGCTCAGTATTGATATTGGTTTTATATCGATTTATTCTTACTACGAACACCCTTCTCTACTATGCCTACTATATTCTTTATAGAAAGCTTTAGTTTTCTTTTTTACCCTCACCAAATCCTACCCGGCAAAGGTTCTAGTGTTTGGGCACTCCGTTTCTCATTTTCCTCCGAATTCTGGAGGCATTGCCTGCATGCGTGTTGAATAACGGAACTCAACGCCGCGCTTTTCTTAGATACCAGAGAAGAAAATATCAAATATTTCATGTCTTCAAATGAGAATAAACCCACAACCCGTTTACGTTGTGCCACAACTAGCCTCAAATTCAATATTCGAAGTAAGATTTGCTAAAAAAAACTATTTTTATTTGTTAGCAATTTATAAATTAATTTAAGCGAGCTATTTTTTGACATGAAAACTACACAAACAAATAAAATACTCAAATATAATTACTTAATTACGTTCATTCTTTTTATCATTTAAATAACTTTATCACCGCCCTGCCTATTTATTGCCTATTATGGGTAATAACAGAAATTTTACTGCGGAGCAAATATGGAAATTTATTACAACTTACATGCAGTTTTCCAATAATTTGTTGAATCCAGGTCAATATTATCTTTGATAACGGATAAACATTATGATAATTAAATAGACAAATTGATAATTATAACATATTTTTTTAAAGAGGTTGTCTTGGCGCAACGGCACAAGGGTGTGACCGTAACGCGACGGTTGTGGGTTCGATCCCCACTCGAGGAAGTGAAATATTTATTTACGTTTATATTTCCATTTCAGTATCCCGTACACAGCAGGCTAGGCAGGTCAGAGGGAACCTAGTATTAAGACACTCCTTTTCTCACTTCTGCCGAATACTGGGGACATTGCGTGTTGAGTGGCAGAGCCCAACGCCGCTCTTTGCCTTGACGCCAGAGCTAAGATATGAACGACTGGCCTTAAGAGATAAATTAAAGTTACCATAATACCTTTGTGATAGTTTTCTAATTATAAACATTATTTGAAGTAGGTAGTGGCGCAGGGGTATAAACGTATCAATGTAAACGCGACGGTTGTGGGTTCGAATCCCACTCGAGGAAATGAAATATTTAATATTATTATATTGCTAATAAATAAAACTGCTGATGTCTGCACTCTAAGGTAGCATTCGATATATTTGACGTTTATTGTTAAAAGCCCTTTATATTTTGTATTCCCCCAAAGATATCATAAAGTTTCGATGGCAAATAAGGAAATGTTCGATTCCCACTTTGTATTCCGATGGGTCCCATGATTCAATCGTCCTCTCTAACTCCCCAATCTATCACGCGTAATTGCAACGTTTCTTTCTTTCATGTTCATATATATTTTTACAGCTTCACGCTGTGTCCTGTGTGAAACAGGGTAGGCAGAGAAGTCTAGTGTTAAGACACTCTTCTCCCCGCTTTTCGCTCGTGTAAGTCTACGTTTATGGGTGGAGTTGCCTCAACACCAGAGCGAAGCAATGGAAATATAAATTAATATAAATATTTCATCTTCTCGAGTGGGGATCGAACCCACAACCAGTATAAGTTTGACATTGAAAATATTATTTAACTAAGCCTAAATACGCTGAAAATTGGATAAAACGTCAAACTCCTATATTAGAAAGTTAAATTGTTATATGCGAGTATTCAACGAGGTGTTTTGTTAACTTGTCACGTACACTGCTTGACGCAACATGTTAGTAATTTTTTGCCAGCACTGTTGTGTGTACCACGCTTTATATTCTAGAGTCGAAGGTTTGTAAGGTACCTATAGAGAAAATTATGAATCGTATTTTAAAACAGTGTTTACCTGTTTCGAAACAGTTTTGTATTTCAGAATAAAAAATAATATCTGCTTTGAATAATGAGCAAAAGTAACTAAAGCGATTAAAGACATTTTGGGACGGTTAGGGCTTATTTGCGGCGGTTGAAATCTCTTTTGGGTTCCCATTTATTGTTCATATTTATTAAATGTCTTAGCTCTCGGTCTGCTAAGTCAAAGTACGGAAGATGAGTTTTACCATTCAACCAAACGACAACTACTAGACTAGATTAAAAACTTACCATTTCATTACTATCTTTGCCTAAGTTGCTAGAAATGGGCTGAAATGAGTAAAATAAGATAAACCCTGCTATCTATATATTAAGTACATAAATCATATAATACACATTATTACGTCATTAAGTGTGACGAGAGTGAGAATCAAGCAATAAATAACGATAGTGAAGCTGTAGCATTATGTTAGTGTTGGCGTCTGTCTTTACTAAATTATGTTTATCCGACAGGAGGCAGCTGTGGTCCGGAGGTACTTAATCCGGGGGGTGACGGTGTGTGAACTAACAATAAGACAGTACTGGCAAATATGAATAATGGCGGAGGCTATAACGTTATTAATGTTAATTGTAATCATGAATTAGATATCAGGATATGATGATTTGCTAAATGCTTTATTAATTTGACTACTTTACTTAGGAGCGTACTTGTCAGCGATGATTGTGGGTTCAAATTCTTTTTCTTTTACATAACTAAAGTTTCTAGCTAGAGATACCGAAACATTGGGGTGGAATCACCTAAGAATGAAATTAACACTAGCTTCACGCTCTATTCTACACACAGCATGTTAGGCAGAGGGAATCTAGTGTAAATCTTCTTCGTTCCCCATTTTCCGCCGAATTCTGGAGGCATTGTGTGTTGAGTGGCAGCACTCAACGCCGCGCTTTTCCTCGACCTCAGAGCGAAGAAATGAAAATATAAGTATTAAATCACACACTTATCATTTATAGTTAGAAATTTTATATTGTTCAATAGCAGTTGCTTTCAGTAAAGCTCCAGTATAATATTTAGTTGAAATGAACTTAATGAAGTAATTAATTACGTACTCTAATCTGATATCTTAAATATGTAATAAACATTTAAATATTATGAAATTATAATTAACAATAATATATTTATAAGTTTTAAAACTTTTTGCTTTTTCCACATGGTAGAGAAAATCTCCTATTACGTTCCGAGAGAACTACAACTTTAATAAATTTCCTCTAGATCATGCGATGCCATCATTAGTAAGTTTTCAGAGTATTTTCTATCTTGAGCGATGAAGAAGAAACAATATTGACATTGTATAATGGAAAAATTGCGTGACGAGTTAGTATTATGATTGAACAAAATTGCCATTTTCATGCCCTTAACCAGTTAATGGGAATACTATTAGAGAAATTGCTTTCTTTGTAAGATATTTAATTTTTTTTTCTAAATATTATTTTGTTTACAATAAATATAAATTAATTACAAAATTTGGGTAATTATTTATTGTTAAAATAATCATTACTTTAAATATAATATCCATATATTAGAAAACTCTTTCGGCAAATACAATAAAGTAGTTATTTTTACAGCAACTTAGTCGAACCTAATACTTTTTCTTACATGAGTTTCATGTACTTACAGACAGCGATGTAGTCTGTTTTTTTTATATATATATTTTAGATACAGATAAATATTGCGTTGCAATAATATTATAATGTATTCATCGCCATTCCCCACCATTTAATTTCCTGAAATGGTACGCGCCGTAGTTAACAAACACACAACTACAACTACTACAAACAAACAAATTACACATTTATAAAAAATGGGGGGAGGAAAGGAAAGTGGAAGGTGGAGTATCAATTATATCTGTATAAAATTGCAAAATTATTTCGGGCTTAAGATCACTTCCAAACAATGTGTGTACATTAATAAGAGACAGTAATATTACTTTTTGAAGCTTCATATATAACAGGATAGGTTGCGGAAACCTAGTGTTAAGACATCCCGTTCGCCACTTTCGACTAAATTTACGAGACATTGAGTATTGAAGGGCGGAAGTCAACGCCGCGATATGTTTTGATACCATAGCAAAGAAATTAAAATATTAAGTATTTCGTGAGCCCAAGTGGGAATCGAACTCACAACCATCGCGCTTATAGCGACACGCTTCATATTATCTATTTTTATTGATAAAAAAATGCAATTAATTAGATATATTTTATTTCTTGATACCGATCCGTGGATACCGTGGAATAATAGCGATCATGTAATAGTGGAAAGCCAAGGAAAGTTTCGTTTTATAGAGTCGTTAGTATATAATTTCATCTCGTGCTTATAGCGCCATAAAAAGTTTGCAGCTCTTATACAGCTGTCAATTACGCTGGTCCCCGCTTCGGTGCGCTAAAAATGAAAATAACTCACAAGAAACTTATGATGACGCAATTCACTATATAACGATCTTAAAAGGAGTATATGTTCTTTTATTTCTTTACTATTTATAGCTTAGATTGGTGCGGTAAAAGGTGCGGAACCCTAAAAACTACCTGAGTTGTAGTTTTTAGGGTTCCGCACCTTTTAAGAAAAAAAGGAAGATCACTTTGTTGTCCATCTTTCTGTCCTGTTCCTGGAATAATGGCTCTTGCCTTTTTTTCAGGAACGCTTGGAGATATCGAGTTGAAATTCAAACTATATACTTCGATCTACGGTCCCTTGATTTCCTAAAAATGATATTTCTATATTTACTTTAAAAAAAGATATGGATACAAAAAATGCTTTACGGTTACTTCCAGTTGACCTAAAATTATGAAATTTGTGAGCTAGCATTTATATATAGTACAAGTTTGAAAAAAAATATAACAAAAGGGCTTTGGCTAAGCCAAGCCTAAATTTCAGAAATAGCTCGGGACCTCATTTTTTGTACCAGACTTTTTGTACAGACAGATTTTTTGTACAGAAACCTCGGTGGGAGAGCCCGACTCGCGCTTGTCCGGTTTAATTTTTCTAAGATTTCAATGGTATAAGTTTTGCTTATTATAGTATTAGCACGGAATCCTACGCTTCATCCAACACGGAAAACGAAAATATTTTACAAATTAAAGCACTTTCATTGCATTTTTGTCTGTATAATCAATACATTATTGAAATAGAATTTTAAAAAAATATTATATATTTTTTTCATATGTATAAAATAACGACGGGTGTGAAATAGGAAAAAGGACACAAAGTTAGTTAATACAATATTAAAATTAATATTTCACAAGGTAGGTGTTCCGTATACAGTGAGGCAACTTTGATTGCTTGTCAAGTACACACATGGTTTTGGCGAAACTCGTTAAATTTTGCATGGTTATCCATTATTATTAAAAACATTTTCATTGAAATTTTGTAAATTAATTTTAATATTACGAAGAAAATTTAATTTGGTCATTCTATAATGAAGTCGTGGCGTAGCAGCAGAAGGGTGTGACTGCATCAGCAATGGTGCGATGGTTGTGCGGCGATGATGGTGCGCGACGGTTGTGGGTTCGATTCTCAATCTCAGGGATGATTTATCATTTATTAATATTTTTATTTCTTATTTCTGGCACTTAGGCAAAAGTTCCGCCACTCAACACGGATTGCCTCGAAAAATTCGACGAAAAATGGGTAACGGAGTGTCTTAACACTGTGTTCCCAATCTGCCTACTCAGCTGTGGGAAGGAAACAGCGTGAAGCTGATTATTTTGAGTTTTTTTACAAAACAATATGATTACCACAATCGTAAGCTAAAAATTATAATAACTTCATTACGGTAATTCTTTTTGTCATTCAAATAACTTTATCACCGTCCTGCCTATTTATTGCCTATTAAGGGTAATAACAGAAATTTTACTGCGGAGCAAATATGGAAATTTATTACAACTTACATGCAGTTTTCCAATAAAATTTGTTGAATTCAGGTCAATACTATCTATGGTACTGGATAAATATTGCAATAATTACAACATCAATTTTATTAAAAAACTTTACATTTTAATCATTGAAAATCAATGGAAATTACTCAATCGAGGAAATTAAGTATGAAATTCCCCACTCAATATTCAATGTTTCAATTTCAGGCGGTAAACGGACAAACAGAGAGAATGTTTAAAGAGTGCTTAGAGAGTGTTTTCATAATAAAAACTATAAGGGTTCCGTTTCAAGCTTTTCAGGAACAGAACCCTAAAAATACTACAAATATTTATTCATGTAAGTTCCAAATAAGAACATTGCCGTGAATTTCAGCAACGTTTATCGTATAGTATAGTTCTAAATAACTGGCATACCTGCTGTGAGAATTCAGACACTGAGGTGATGTGCCCTAGATTGTGACAAATATTTGCATAGCTTATATAAACATTGTCTCGGGAGCTAATGCTGCGGTTCTAGTAGCGTACGTACTACACTGGATCAAGCACATGTAAAACAATATACTTATATACTATTTGAAGTTTTCACTTTAAGTTTCTAGAAAAATCGGTTTTTAATAAGACAATTACGTACGCGTGTTATGCACTCTGCCAACGTGGTGCTTAAAATAATGTTCACCGTCACCACACACAATAGGGAGGCAGAGGGAACCTAACGTGAAGACACTCTGTTTCCCATGTTCCGCCGAATTCTGGGGACATTTCATGTTGAGTGGTGGAACTCAACGCTGCGACACAATAACGAAAATATTAAATATTTCATATCCTCGAGTAGGGATCGAACCTATAACCTGTCGCGCTTACAGTCACGATAGAGCTACCTTTGTACCTACAGCATATTAAAGTACTGATTGACATCTAATATTGATAGATATATGTTTTCGTGAAACTCATTTGCCGTCTCCGTACGCGGCCCCATGGGGATGGGGGGTTCTTGTTATACATTTTGCGATTGAAATATTTCCGTGTCTCTGCACACTTATATCTCTTTGTATATTTATGTCAACAAAGTAGATGTGCTTCGGTAGGATTTTTTCGTACCCGAGAGGAAACTTATATGTAGGTTTATCTAATATAAAGTTTTTTTTTTTGTAAATATATATCAGTACGTAGTGTAATATTTTATTTTATATGGCTTACAGTGGAACAGTACCTATCTGAATTTAGATGCGGTGGAAGTGGGTTTAAGGGATGAATCATATATTTATATTCAAATATACATATTTGATTATTATAAATATACTAGCGGCCCGCCCGCGTGAACTACGTTATTATTAATTTCTGTCTCCATGAGTACCTACGTCCTATAAGTGACGTCCGTACAAAATTTGAGACTCCTAGCATTTGTAGTAACGAAGTTTCATACAAACTTTTAACCCCAAAAACAACCACTTAGGAGTTGAATATTGCAAATTCCCGTCTTAGCGAGCACCTACGTCCTATAAATAACTCCTATGCAAAATTTGAGATTCCTAGCAAATGTAGTTTCTGAGATTTCGTGATGAGTGAGTGACCTTTCGATTTTATATAGGTATATAGATGAGAAAATCCCTATTGATCAATTTAAATTTGCAAATATACTCGTATGCTAACAAAATTTCTTCGTTTATCTCTTTCATTTTGCAACTACTCAACTGATTTTTAAGAAAAATCAGTTTAAAAAAGAAATAATTGAAAAATATAATTAATGACCAAGCTTTTTGTTCGCGTTAGCGGCTGCGGCAGTCAAGAGCAGGTGCGAGCTCTTCACTATAGATTTTTACCATTTTTGCATGGGATTATTTTTGTCGTGTCACCGGCAATATACCGGTAAAAATGTATTTTAATTTTTTGTGCTATTAAATTGTATAAAAGAATTAGAAGTTAAAACAATTTACAAGTAATTAAATGTATACCTTTAAAAATACGTATATATTATACTAAATAAATGATGTGTAATTTGTAAGCATGTGACTGTAAATGAGACGGGTTTTGGTTTCTATTCCCACTTGAGGAAATTAAATATTTAATTTAATGCGGCGTTAAGTTCCGCCACTCAATACGCAATGCCTTCAGAATTCTAAAACTTAAATTGCTATTTTAATTATTTATAATTAAATTTGTAAACTCTATGTTATTATTATTATTAATTCTCACACATGCAATTATTTGTAGCAACATATTTTTTACTTATGAACCGATTGAAATAAAACAGATATTAAATGTTAAGGAAAACCTAGTCAAAACTGCTAAATTACTTTCTAGAGTGGGGATCGAACCCACAACCTTTCTCGTTCACAGTCTAGACTGGTACCCCTGTGCCACGACTGGCCTCTCAAATGTAAATTAAATTACCGAAATCAATTTATAACAAAGGAAGAACACTAGCATTGTGCCCCAGTAGACCATAGCTGGTCACGGCCATTATAAACTCTGTACGCCGCTATCCACAAATGGCGAGCGGCGCTGATGCTGGGGATCATTCGTTAAACCCTCAGCGACGACCACTGCGTTTGTATGATAACGATTCAATAGGATTTTCAAAGTAAACACTTCTATCTCTATGCAACGCGTGCCGGCTCGTCTATGGGTGCATATTTTTTTCATTGTCCGTTTGGATTATTAGAATGGATAAGAATATAGGACTGCAGGAATGCTGTTTAAGACTGATGTATTGTAATACAGTTGAATTTTTGACGTGTTTTTAAGCACATCTCTCTAATACTTGGATAACTTTGACTCAATAAATATCATTTATGACGGGCTAACGGCTCAAAGGTGTAAAAGTCGGTGTCATAGGCCCTGCTGGTGACAGCTGACAGGCCATCCATCTTTATCATACGGGATTACCTGTGTCAAGTCAACTGAATGTGACTAACGGGCCCACTCATCCCCACGTAAAATGCTTTTGAGCGAATGGCCGTGATAATAAAATTGATGTGGCATAATTTATTAGTGTTCTACAAATACGGTTGAGATTTCTATAAGCGTAGAGAAGCGTGAAGCTTTAGTTCTCGATTTTAGACGATTTTAGTTGATTTTTAGTGTTTTTACTTCACTTTAGTACCTAGGATTATCAGGTATTTAATATGTGATATCTTAAATAGAAGGAAAGATGAAAAAAATATATTCATTCACATAAGGTAGTGCAATTACTCGTGCTTATTGATTTGTAACAAACCGGCACCCTAATTTAAAGAACTGAACTGACCTGATTAAAAAAAGAGGAGGCTATCCTAGTGTTAAGGCACTCAGTTCCTATTAAGACACAGGCATTGCGTGTTGAGCGGCTCAACCCAACGCCACGCTTTGCCTAGTTATTAGAGCGAGGAAATGAAAATGATAATAAATACTTAATTTCCTCTAATGGGAAACAAACCCATTGCATTTGTATTCGCACGTTAGTGCACCTGAGCCACGCCTGGCCTAAAAAAAATTTATATTAAACCAAGATACGCTTATTTCAGTAATAAATAACGAAATATTTTAAGTTAAAAAACGTCAAACTACATATATTTCATTGGTTAGCATTCACAATCGATTTAAAATTAATTGTCAGGAGAAGCACTTAAAGAGTTAACCGCAGCTATGCGTCGTCAGGAACAGCTTAGTGTGCATTATCTGTGGCTCTCTCTCGCCAATGGAGAAATTGCTTGGTATATTTTAAAACAATATGTTCATGTTTTATTTTACAAGGTAAAAGATAAATTATTTTATGAAGTTATTCGATTTCCGATTATTAAAATAAAAATAGACACTCCGTTCCCCACTTTCTGCCGAATTCTGGAGGTGGAATTTAACGCTGCGCTTTTGTTTCGGTTCAAGGTTCCCTCTGCCTACCTTGTTATGTGCGGGATACAGCGTGAAGCTGAAAAAATTTTTTTTTTTAATTTATATCCAGTTTTATTTATTTGGCTATCATGGCAATGTGGAATAGTAATTGAATGTATGCGATGTTTGTAAGTTTCAGTCCCACTTGGAATGAATCATTTTCTTTCCCATGCTCTGAAAAAGAACTGTCTTAACACTAGGTCTCTGCCAATTGCCTATCCAACATTACGCTCTACAATCTATACAGCGTGAAGTTGATGCAATTTTTAATTAACTGAAATAATTTTAAATTCCAATTTAAATAAAAGTCCCCCAAGGGTAATTTTATGAAATATTCCGTTTCACAAATTAAGTCATTTCCCCTAAATTTAGGAGATATTTGCAAGTGTATAAAGTTGGATTCTCCAGTGACAAATTCCTCGAAATCCCTAAGAAAGAAACAAGTAATTTCAAGAGATGGATTGAACGTCGAGAAGTAATTGCTGAAGTTCCAACTCTGATAATCTCTGTAATACTTGATTATTACTTATGAATATTACTTTCAGTCCAACAATGAGTTAACTAAATAACAGTAAGACAATTTGATGTGATAATAATGTTATTATAGAAATAGAAACAACTGTAATACAAATAAAGGAAATATTTAGCGAGGCAATTCGTGGTGCGAGGGTACAAGTTTGTGACTATAACACGACGGTTATGGGTTCAATTCTCCCTCCAGTAAATGAAATATTTAATATTTTAATTTCTAAACTCTGGTATCGATTTTCGCCAGTCAACACGCAATACCTCCTAAATTTACTGTAAAAATTAAATGTTGTTACTATTGTTATGTTGAGAAAGTTTAAATTAGGCAAAGTTTTAAATTTTTGTTAAAGAATAATATAATTACTTTTTTATTTTTAATACGTTTCTTCGTATATATTTTTAAATGAAAAAATGTATTGTGTTTCTAATATATTCATACTATTTCAATATCATTTTTCATAACATTGAATCACATACGTATATTCTGCCTTTTAATTTGATTACCAAATGTAAAAACTTTTTTAAGGCCAAAACATAATATATGAAAACTGTGGCCCTTAGACTCTCGGCCTCTGTTAATTGAAATTATGCATGTTAATGAGGACACTCGTACAGAATTCTAAGCAAATATACATATATTTAGTATTTAGTCTCATAGCATTGAATATATTCAGAGATATTTTTATTTGAAAAATGAGTGAAGATGCCAATTGAATCTTTTTACCCGATTGCGCGGTACAAGGAGGGTAATATGTTTGTGAGTCTATTGATGTGTGTATGTTTGTTCCTATGTAGCGTTATGAAGAACAAATAGGAGAAAAAGAAATTTGGTGCTACGAGTATATACTTACGACAATCAATTGTTCTTAAATATTTATTTACGTTTATATTTCCATTTCTTCACTATGGTGTCGAGGCAAAGCGCGGCGTTGAGTTTTGCCACTCGATACGCAATACCTGCAGAATTCGGCAGTAAGTGGGGAACGGAGTGTCTTAACACTAGTTTCCCTCTGTGACTGCTGTTTGCGGGATACAGCGTGAAGAAAAATATATTTTTTTTTATAAAATGCAGAAACCACAGTTTTATTTATTTGTATAGGTATAGTTATATATTACGACCTATTCATACTATTGTTGATTCCCTCTAGGGTGATTAACTAGACAATGCGTATTAATTACTTTGTCTCGTATGATACAGATAACGTTTAATGATTACAAAACAAGGAATCCTAATGTTATAATTGAAATTAAATATGAAAATTTGTGAGGATCGATGTTTGTTACACTTTCACGCAAACACTACAAAACTAATTTAGACAAAAATTTACAGTAATACAGATTATCAGATTAACACATAGACAAAAATTTTGGTAAAGCTTTTGTTTAATCAGCTATAATATAACAACCAGTCTAAACGGGTGAATCAGCGTTTGGGTCAGTTAAAATATTATATATTAAAAAAAAACCTGTTCATCCATCCAATATCATATATAGATAGATATAATAACCAGAGCTAGAAGTAATATTTAGAGAAAATTGGCAAATTATTTGATCTAAACGCAGCTTTAGCTGAAACCAACGCTCGTCGATCAAGCAGTCGGACATGCCGCTATCAGCATAAATTACTTAGTTGAGGTGCAAAACGACTGTTACAGTCGAGATGGCTAATGGTGGAGTGTTCTAGTGATAATTTGAAAATCCCACGCGATAAAGTCATGGATTTTAATAGATTTGTTCACAGATTTGTCTAGAACTGTTGTTTTACGGTCAATTGATTATTGGAAGACCTCCAATAAGAATAAATAGATCAGAAGATTCCAGTCGTAGTTCAGAGATATAAGTTGTAAATGCGATAGATTTCGAGTTCGATTCCCACTTGAGTGATTTTTTTTTTGTTGAATTTATATATTTTTTTGTTTACTCATTTCACTTTATAATTATTGTTTTAAAATTTGTACCGAATGTGTAGGTTAAGTCTTTTTACCATACGAAATAAACACAAAACAAAGGAATATCAGTAATATAATATTTTATACGTCTCTCTAATTATTTAAATCAGAAATAGCTGAACTTTATAATCAAATTCAAATTCAAAATATTCTTTATTCAAATATGCAATTATTATAAGCAGTTTTGAATCGTCGAATGAACATATGAACAAAAAGCTACCACCGGTTCGGAAGGCAGTTCTGCTGAGAAGAGCCGGCAAGAAACTCAACAGTTGCTCTTTTCAAAATCAATGGTACAATCTATTACATTGGCTGGCAGCTATCCTGCATTACATTCAATAGACATTAAATCCATACATGTTTATCCTTGAACTAAATAAATATTCTTGAACAGTGTAATAAGCTTTAGTTGTTAGCATTTTTTTTTACTTATTATAGGTCACTAGTATACCTTAAGGCTTGCAAAGAGTGCATAAGCTATTAAAAATTGAATTACCGTAAACTCTGTTTTGTATGTAGGTTTGTTTAACGTTATTACCTAAAATTATCGTCCGTAAACCGACTTAAAGACAACCATTTATTTTTCATTTTTTCCATTACATTTTAATATAAACAAGTACATAAGTAACATTTTCATAATCCCCAATCAATTTAAAAATGAATCACGCATCCACCGAGCACCGCGGTCACATAGCTTTTAAGTGTATGCAAACAGAATCAGCACTCCTGTTTCCAATACAATGTTAAGCTACAATTAAATAGGTTAGCGACCGCCAGTCGGATTTAAATATTTATTGTCACGAAAACCAATTTACAGAGTTGACCGCAACGATGCGTCAGTAACAGCTCACTGCGATATCTGAGGTGTTCCTGGAAAATTATGTCAGTTGAATTTTTCACTGCGAATATGAAACGTCATATATTTTAAGCCCGGGTATTGAACGAATCATAAAATATTTATATGTTATATTCGGGAAATTGAACAACTTCAAATAACTATGAAATCGATAGCTATATTACGATTTAAAGTCCATGCTGTGATACGAATGTTCGAATATTATAGTGACAAAAGCCTGTATTTATAAACCGCTCTCAAGTCTTAGTGCCACCATAAATTATATAACTTTGAATGAAAACAGCATCTCAAGATCGATCTCAGACTTGAGACAGATTTAAAAATACGGATTTAAGTATATAAGTCAGTGGTTCTACGTAACACGTCGGTTTTATTCTATTAATCAAGTTCGAGTTCAAAAAAATATTTTTTCGTTTTTATTTTTTCGTTGCCTAATATCAGTACTGTTACATACATTTAACGACTTTCTTCATTTTGGCTGAATAAATTGTTATGTATAGTTACTTATCAGATATCATATTTTCATTTGCTTAGGGCGCAAAAAAATAGCTCATGTTTGGTATATAATTCTAAAAAAAAACAATACAAAAAACTAAATATTATTAATTACTTTTGGCGAAGTTTAACGGAAATATTGAAAACTAAAAACCTTTGGTTTGAAAACTTTTTCAATAGAGTGGTACAAACAAACAGTCGCCCGGAGCGCGCACAATACACTACTCGTTAGAATGCAGAACATTCTACGCTAATCGGCAACATGGCGGCGACAGTCATACCTGCGGTAATGCCTTTGTGGATATATTTCATTATATTTTCAAATATTACTCACGTAAAATGGACAATTTTGTTAAATTAATTTTAATAATATGAGAGGTATTTTAATTTTGTGAAATTATTATATAGTTTTAGTTAAATTTTAGCGTAATTATAATTGATTAAATTTGGAGACGCCATCTTATTTCAGGGAAAATATGGCTGACTTTCCATAATAGTGTTTCCATTTTGATACGACATTCCCTACCTAACCTTCAAAAAGCGCATCTCGTTCGATTGTTTGCCGCAAAACTAAAAAAAAAAACAAGCCCAATAGTTTATTAGAATTAGTCGTCGTCGTAGAATTATTAGAATCAGTCGGGACCTCTTTAAATTATGCGGGGTTCCTGGTAAAGATTTTTATGGTTACATATAGGTCCCGACTGTTAATTCTAATAAACTATTGGGATTTTTAATTTTCTTTTTAGTTTTGTGTAGTCGGCTTTATTTTGAGAGCCACGAAATTAAAATATTAATAAATAATATTTCATTTCACCGAGTGAGATTCGAATCCACAACCGCCACGTTACAGTCACACGCTTGTGTCCATGCTCCACGACAAGCCTCTATTATCGAATAATCAAATTATTACAGCATTAAGCAAATCATCATATCCTGATATCTAATTCATGATTACAATTAACATTAATAACATTATAGCCGCCGCCATTATTCATATTTGCCAGTACTGTCTTATTGTTAGTTCACACACCGTCACCCCCCGGATTAAGTACCTCCGGACCACAGCTGCGTCCTGTCGGATAAACATAATTTAGTAAAGACAGACGCCAACACTAACATAATACTACAGCTTCACTATCGTTATTTATTGCTTGATTCTCACTCTCGTCACACTTAATGACGTAATAAAGTGTATTATGTGATTTATGTACTTAATATATAGATAGTAAGGTTTTATCTTATTTTTACTCATTTCAGACCATTTCTAGCAACTTAGCGAAAGATAGTAATGAAATGGTAAGTTTTCTAATCTAGTCTAGTAGTTGTCGTTTGATTGAATGGTAAAACTCATCTTCCGTACTTTGACTTAGCAGACCGGGAACTAAGACATTTAATAAAAATAAATATGAACGATATTCGGGAACCCAAAAGAGATTTCAACCGTCGCAAATAAGTCCTAACCGTCCCAAAATGTCCTTAATGGCTTTAGTTACTTTTTTTCATTATTCAAAGCAGATATTATTTTTTATTCTAAAATACAAAACAGTTTCGAAACAGTTGAACGCTGTTTTAAAATACGATTCATAATGTATCTCTATAGATACCTTACAAACCTTCGAACTAGAATATAAAGCGTGGTACATACAACAGTGCTGGCAAAAAATTACTAACATATTGCGTCAAGCAGTGTACGTGACAAGTTAACTAAACACCTCGTTGAATACTCGCATATAACAATTTAACTTTCTAAATAAACGAGTTTGACATTTTATTCAATTTCCAGCGTATTCAGGCTTACTTAGGTAATATTTTCAATGTCAAACTTATTTTTTTCTGAATGAGATCGAGACTAATGACTTCGCCATATTTCATCGAAGATTGGGCCAAATCTTAGATTGACAGGTCCATTTCTTCATTATTCGAGTATAAGTATAAAAAACCCGATTAAGTGCGAGTCGGACTCGCCCACTGAGGTTTCCGTATAAATTTCAGAATTACTTATGAAAGTTTATAAACTTAAGATTGCGGACATATAACGACAATATAAGTTAATTTTCACTTTTCGAATTTTTCCATTATTTGTATTGAAAATTCTCACTTCGTGCCAAATTTCATAACTCCACGAAGAATCCTATAGGTTTTTAAAATTTTCATACAAAATGCAACAGAAACGCTGCATAAATGCTCGTATGCTCTGTGTTTAAAGAACCATAGAAAAGAACCACCTGAATATTTAATATTAATTTGAACTTGATAACTCTACGAGATCTCGGGGTAAATCTGAATGGATAGATAGTCGTCCATCAAAGTGGTCCGATCAGGCTTCTGTTTTTACCTTTCGAGGTAAAGAACCCTAAAACGATTAATGGAATGAGAACTTTTCATTTGTCAAAGTCCAGTGTTCATACAAAAATTTAATCTCATTTTTCTAAGGACTATTAAACAAGGACCGTTAGAGGGAAAAATGAAAAAATGGGGATATTTCAAAATGTAATCTCAAATCGAAGGTAAAATTCGAAATGAGCGAGCCGAAGAGATGAAGGGCGGTAATTGACAGCGGCTGTATAAACGCTGCAAAGTTTATGGCGTCATAAACACAAGATGAAATTATATCCTAACGACTCAATAAACGGGAACTCTTTTCAGCTATTACAAGAACCCAAAGGTTGTTGGTATTTAAGTTTGGTTCTATCTGTATTTTTCAATATAAAAAAAATTGCCTACATATATCATTGATCGCAAGAAAGCAACTGGCTTTCTTTAATATATAAAAAAAAATACAGTCGAATTGATAACCTCCTTTTCTTACAGAAGTCGGTTAAAAAGTAAATAGAGACAGACGTATTTTATATTTTTTTAATATTTCTCGTTGATCTACAATACTTAAATCGGTACACCAACCATCAGTGGCCGAATCCGAATTTTGACGCATTACGTGTTGAATGGCGGAATTCAATACCGCGATTTACCTCGACACCAGAGCTAAGAAATGAAAATATTTAATATTTAATTTTTCCTTCAGTGAAAATCGAACCCACAGCCTGTCGCATTTACAATCACACGTTTTTACCCCTTCCACAACTGACCTCTTCTATAGGGTAAAAAAATGTAAATACATACTACAAGACAAAAGTTAAATCTTTTAACCTCGTCCTTTTAACCCTTTTCAAACGTTAAGTTAATTTTTTTGATAACTTGATTCGTATGAAGTGAAATATGGGATACAGGAGCCAAGGACATGCGGGTTAGCGAGTATGAGAAGCAGTATTAAAATAACAATGACTACAATCGCATTATCCCGGACGATAACTTACACGGTCAAAGAGAAGATAGGCTGTCTTACATAATTATTATATATGGTATGTAAAAGATAACGTCACTAAGGTTGTTCTAATATTTCATAATTTGAGATAGGTAATGGCGTAGAGATACAAGCGTGTGACTTTAAACGCGACAGGTTGTGGTTTCGATTACCACTCAAGTAAATAAAATATTTAATGCTTCTATTTCTTTACTCTGGTCTCAAGGCAAAGCACAGCGTTGATTTCGCCTCTAAAATTCAGAAGAGATGAGATGAGTGGAGTGGAGTGCCTTAACAATAGACTTCATCTGCCTACCCTCCTACAAGTGGGATACAGCCTGAAGCTGAAAAACTTATTTGCCCACGATTTTGAAAGAAATGTTGCAATTACACGTGATATTTTGAAGAGTTATAGAGGACGATTGAATCATGGGTCCCCCAGGAATATAAGGTGAGAAATCGAACGTTTTCTTATTTGGCATCGAAACTTTTCGCCTTAGCCCTATAAACACAAAAGTAATTCAGATCAATGAATAAATAATTCTGTAATTCGAAATGAGCGGGCGAAGCCGCAAGCGGGTCGCTAGCTAGCAAATATAAACACAAAACAAATGAATAAGTGATAATCAAATAACAGTGAGACGGCCACTGCTAGAGCCCCGGCAATTACGGGTGATGGATCGTTGAACTTGTCTGCTGGAATGACCCTACTCTTAATAACGTCTTGTTTCTTGCAAAGGATTTTTCCCTAATTTGTCACGAGAACTGAGATATAGTAGACGAAATGTACAATTTAAGTTATTTTTAGATTCATTTAATTTGGAAATGGTCTAGTGAAAAATAAGAAATAAATAGCTGCTTTAATTTTTATTTTCTTGAGTAACTTTTTGTTTTTTTTTTTGGCTTCACGCTGTATCCCGCACATAGAAGCGTAGGCGGAGGGGGCCTGAGAACCTAGTGCTCAGACACTCCGTTTCCATTATCCCACTTCCATTTCTCACTTTTTGCCGAATTCTACAGCCATTACGTGTTGAGTAGCGGAACTCAACGCCGTAAGCTAAACATTACAAAAATAATTTCACAAAAGAGATATTAAATTTTAATGATTTATCTATATGATATTTAAGACTGTTAAGCATTACGCTTAACAGTGCTATAATACATACCAAAATAATCAATCTTTTTTTCTTAAAATTTATACTTAAATAAATATTTGTATACTTAGGATAGGATATAATAAAAATAACCTATATAATTATAATGAAAAAGTAAATTAATACACACACAGGTACTTTTTTAATCGTTGAATAATTTTAAATTAGTTTTAGTTATAATATAAAAGTATTTAAGACAATATATATACATATTTAAAATAGAAATGAACTAATTCATAGTATTAAAATATTTTAGAAAGTAATACTATATAACATAAATATTACATCAAAAAATGTATTCAATTAGCGGCGGCCATCCAATTTACTTGTGGTTTAAAATTCAATGGACACAAATGTTTATTTTGTTTACAATTTTGGTATTGCAGCTTTAGAATTAATTAACATATTTTTTATATTAGGTATATTGTTTTTAAAAATAAAGTATGAAAAACATGTTTTTTCAAACTCAATTAAAAACTTGTTGTATAGGTAAACGATTTACATTTGCAACATGTAAAATTTAATATTTTACTATCAATCCGCCGTTTCTCTCACATTTTGTCGCGGTGGTGGTTTTTGCGGAGTAAACCCGGATCCCACGACAACTTTGAGATAAAAAGTCGCTTAAATGTTGCTCCATAACCCCCTTTAACTTGACTTCTTTCTATAGACAGACAAAAAAACAGAATAAAATCGTTCTTTGTGTCTTAGCATCGTGTTATTTTCAAATCATAGACATACTCTATTACTTTATTTTTTAGAAGTATTTTTCCTAAGTGCATAAAAGCACTCTACAATTTTTTTAATTTATTTATATGTTTGGATGTATGGATTTATTATCTTGAACTTAACAGACATAAATAAAAAAAATAAAACAAACGTTCCTTTTATATTTAGCCACATTATCCTTTTACATTGCCTATTTGAATGTTACAGCTACGAGTATAATACAAACTTATATTTTTTTATTACTACTAAAATAACCATAAAATTTCGATTTCAGATAAGAAAGGAATATTTTGGATGAGTACCGTATTCCGACGGGTCCCATCATCTTAGATCTACTCTCATGTATCACATGTAATAACGTTTCCTTCTGTTCACAAAGGCTTTTTACCACAAGAAAATGTAAAACTGACTTTTTCCTCCTTTTCCCTTTTATTGTTGACTTATAATGCGATGAGTGAACATTTATTAAGCTTTTTATTAAGATTTATTAGGAATTTAATTAAGGTTGATTGATAGGAATTAAGAGAGATAAATAATAGATTGTAGATTTACTCGTATTTAATATAGAAACAATGAATCATTATCATATAAGGTAACAGGACAATGCGCGGTGTTTCTCCGTTCTCCAATTTTGAAAGGGCTCGTAAACGGAGTTTCTTTACACGAGGTCCTCTCTCTACCTACCCTCTTACGAGCATATGCAAGACGCAATAGCGAAACAAAAATATTATTTAGTATTTATTTTTTCGTTCTAGCTGATTTTTTATGGTAAATAAATATATTGTGATTTTAAATAAAATAAATCTTTCCCCCCGGATTGAAAGCTATTCGGGTCCAGGATTGTGATTTTGCAGGTTTATAGAAATGTAAATTAAATTGCCGAAGTCAATTTCGGACAAAGGGTTGATATGCTTTGTTTTCCACCCGAAACTGGTCATCGCTGGCTGCGGTGATTATAAATTCTCTATTCGGTTATTCACAATTGGGCGGGCGGTGCTGACAGTCGAGATAATTCGTTAAGTCCTAAGCCACCAGCTAAAGCCACTGTGTTTGTGTGATAACAGCTTAATAGAATTTTCTGAGTAAACCATTCAATTTTAAATGGGTTTTTCCATTTTTTTTAATTAATTCCAATCATGGCCAAGCAAAGTGTATAAACGCGAATGGTTGTGGGTTCAAACCCTACTTGACGAAATTAAATATTTTTTTAAACTATATTTTCATTTCTTCGCTCTGGTGTCGAGGCAAAGCGCGGTGTTGAGTGCCACCGCTCAACACGCATTGTCTCCAGAATTCGGCGGAAAGTGGGAAACAGAGAACTCTTAACAGTAGGTTCCCTTTGCTTACCTTGCTGTTTGCGTTTTTGAGTATTTTTTTTTAATAAATATATATTTTAATTTTTTTTAAATTTTAAATAAAATATTTTACATTTTATACGTACATATTAAACAAGGGAAACTACTAATTACGTTAGTTGGTATAATAGGATTATAACTTCTCATTAGTCAAACCAGCACAACGTTAATAATGTTAATTTCGAGTCACTTTTCGATTCATTTTCATTTTATAATGGAACATTATTTTTGTAGGTCACTGTATTAAAAACAAATAATGTATAATTAACAAAAATAATTAATGTTTTCTACTAAAAATTGGTCTACAAATAGTTTTATTTTATAACTTGAAAAAACAGCTTTATCCTACATAGGTAGACAAAAAGAACTTAGATTTTAGACACTCTGTTCCCCACTCTCCGCTCAATTTTCGATGTTTTATATGTCGGTTGGTTTCTTTTTTAACTAAACTTTACGCTGTATCCCACACACAGCAAGCAGCAAAACTATGAAACACTTATAAATTTGAAGTATTGATTTATTTCTTTAATTTGTATTGTCTTCTTGTCTAATTTCATGACTGCAGGTCCACGGGAAGTATCTTATAGGTCGGGAAGTATCTTATGATTACGTTGCGAATTTCATATAAGATTCAGCAAAATCGATGTCTGAAATTGCTCGCATCTTTTAATTAACTTAGAATTTTAATATTTTCTGCGCTTCAAGGGATCATTAGGGATCAAAATATTTAATATTAATTTCAGCTCGATACTTCCACGCAAACTCGAGATAAATGGTTTTGATACACGGACATACGGGCAACAAAATGATCCTAAAAGAGTCCTGTTTTTAACTTTTCAACTGCGGAACCCTAAAAATATTACATAAGTACTAATTACGAATTTACTACTAATTAAGTTTTTAATATAAAATTCTCAAATTCACTGGGCTGTTAATTCTTTAAATTCAGTAGGCCGTTAATTCTTCAGCTGTGCGGGCGAGATAATTAAGTATGATGGATATTCTGAGTTTATCGCGGGTGGCAAGAAGACAGTCTTTGCAACTTTCTTATCATCTGATTTGTCATGCAACTTTCTTTTAAATTATTACTATCATTCATTTAGTTGTACCACATTTTTTTTATTAATTCTTATCATATTAAGGCCGTCTTAGCGCCGCGTCTGAGTACGGATGCGACGGTAGTGGGTTTGAATCCCACTCGATGGAATAAGTCCTAACACTTCCCTGTAGCTTTAATGTTATAGTAAAACTCTACGATATATAGATTTATTTGTCTCAGTGGAAGACGGAAGGTCTTGACACTGGGTCTTGTATTTCGCTATTTCCTTACTTCAGGATCACTCATTCTAAAATATTTTCAATATAAAGTCTTAAAACTTCTTAAATCTCTTATGTAGAGTGCAACATTTATTACAAAATGGTCACAGCAAAGCTGTGTGATGTACGAGTACGAAACTTAACACTACGCGCTGAACAGTAATTTGCTAAATGTATTTTACTTTGAGTACAAATGAGAGGTTCCATATTTGTGTTACACACATTACTTCCCAGACTTCCCTAAAGCGCATGTTTAATGGCCCGCATTAAGAAGCAGCCCGTTACTGCCTTATAGTATTTAAAGCTTAACAGATTTAAGCTTTTGCTTCTGTTAGATACGAGAGCAAAGCTTATAGAATTATTTTAAACAAGATTATATTTTAAATATACTGTATATTAGCGACACTTAGGGACAGTTCCAACACTGGCTGATAAAGTCCTGAATAGCCATATCTGCTAAACAATGATTGAAGCTATGATTTTTGGTTTCACAGGTCTTAAATAGCAATATCTAATAGAAACACATTTCACACATGCATTTCATTTTTACGTACTTATTTGTTATTAATAAATGTAACAATATCTTAAATACCTGGAAGACCGAATGACGTGAATATATGTCCAACCATTATGCATATTTCACCTGTACCAAGATGGTATCTCCAAATTTAATCAATTATAATTACATGAAAATTTCACTAAAATTATGTAATAATTTCACAAAATTAAAATACCTCTCATATTATTAAAATTAATTTACCAAATTGTCCATTTTACGTGAGTAATATTTGAAAATATTATGAAATAGATCCACAAAGGCGTTACCGCAGGTATGACTGTCGCCGCCATATTGCCGATTAGCGTAGAATGTTCTGCATTCTAACGAGTAGTGTATTGTGCGCGCTCCGGGCGTGTGTTTGTTGTACCACTCTATTGAAAAAGTTTTCAAACCAAAGGTTTTTAGTTTTCAATATTTCCGTTAAACTTCGCATCTAAAGTAATTGAATATATTTAGTTTTTTGTATTGTTTTTTTTTAGAAATATATACCAAACATGAGCTATTTTTTTGCGCCATAAGCAAATGAAAATGTGATATCTGATTAGTAACTATAGATAACAATTTATTTAGCCAAAATGAAGAAAGTCGTTAAAAGTATGTAACAGTACTGATATTAGGAACCAAAAAAAAATTTTTTAGATGAACTCGAACTTGATCAATAGAAAAAAACCGACGTGATACGAAGAACCACTTACTTATATACTTTAGTCCGTATTTTTAAATTAGTCTCAAGTCTGAGATCGATCTTGAGATGCTGTTTTCATTTAAAGTTATGGTGGCTCTCAGACTTGAGAGTGGTTTATAAATATAGGCTTTAGTAACTAAAATATTCGAACATTCGTATCACAACATGGACTTTAAATCGTAATATAGCTATAGATTTCGTAGTTATTTGAATTCGTTCAATTTCCCGAATATAACATATAAATATTTTATCATTCGTTCAATACCCGGCTTAAAATATATGACGTTTCATATTCGCAGTGAAAAATTGAACTGACATAATTTTCCAGGAACACCTCAGATATCGCACACACATAGTGAACTGTCACTGACGCATTGTTGCGGTCAACTCTGTAAATTGGTTTTCGTGACAATAAATATTTAAATCCGACTGGCGGTCGCTAACCTATTTAATTGTAGCTCAACATTGTATTGGAAACAGGAGTGCTGATTCTGTTTGCATACACTTAAAAGCTATTTGACCGCGGTGCTCGGTGGATGCGTGATTCATTTTTAAATTGATTGGGTATTATGAAAATGTTACTTATATACTTGTTTATATTAAAATGTAATGGAAAAAATAACTGGCTGTCTGTAAAGTCGGTTATTGACGATCATTTTACGTAATAACGTTAAACAAACCTACATACAAAACAGAATGTATAGTAATTAATTTTTTTATAGCTTATGCACTCTTTGCAAGCCTTAAGGTATATAACTGACCTATAAAGCTCAAGTATTTCCTGTAAGCTTTCGTATTTCTAGTAGAATTTAGCATAAATAGAAACCGACTGGGCGAAAACTAGCATACGTCTTAATGAAAACTACGAGAATAGAAATCAATTTATCTTTGTACTTGAGCCCAAATTTATTATTGATAGATTTTAATGTTTTTGAAACTGATATTTTCCGGTGTTGAAATCCGTCACTAAACTTGCAATATAACGAAATTTGGGCAAAAAATGGGAAACTGGGTGTCTCAACAGTAGATTCCCTCACTCTACCCACCCTTCTATAAGCTATTTACAGACTGAATCTAATTTTACAAACAATGTTATTATATTCTATATTATAAAATGAAATATTAACCAGAACTGGTTGATTTCTCATAATAGTAAGATCGAGCGTGGGCATGTTGAATCAACAGTATGTAATTAGCAGGTTCGCTCATGCCCTCACAAAATGTTGTGAATGACTGAACAAGCAGTTGATGCGACTTAATTGCTTTTACATGTTTTAAGTGATAATCGAAGTATATCGTTTTGTATTTCTATTTACATTTTATTCCAGTGTTTCAGTCAGGGTTTATTCTTGCCAATATTTTTTTTTATTTGTATATGTAGGAGCCTCAGAATAAGCCTAGTGTTAAGACACTCTGTATCCCATTTTCCGTCGAATTCTGGTGCTGTTTCTTAAGTGGCGAAACTCAACGCCGCGCTTTGCCTCCAGGCAAGGCAAGGCAAGATGCGCAAATTTGGATATGTGGTGATTTTAACTAAAAATAACTTAAGAGCTTAAACTACTTAAAATTAAAGTCACCCAATCGCGACATATCCAAATGCGCGCACCTTCATTAAGGGTGATGTAGACGATGACAGTGACGCAACAGTCTCGGTGACAAAAGTTACCAGTGAACCCTAGCTCTTAATTAGCATAAGTGGGGTGACGTGACAGTGACAAGAAATTTATAGTAACCAGACAAAAGTCACCAGTGCGCGCCAGCTCTAACAGTTGTATTGATTTACTGTTTTCTAAAAAGTGATTGGAAGTAAACTTATTTCTGAAAGGCATAATAAGGGATTCCAATGTTTATCTAAATGTTTATGTTGATAATAAAATATTAGTAGGTTAATTACGATATCAGAAAATGAAAATAGATATCAAAAGAAAGAAGCGTAAAAGGACAAAGGTGAGACTTTAAAACTATGGGTCCAATACCCATTTGGGGGATTGAATTATTATTAATTAATATGTTTCTGTTTTTGCTCTAGTACCAGGATAAAGAGCGCGGCGTTGAATTCCGATACTCTACACGCAACTGAAAGTGTTAAGTTGTGTGCTGTTAACACTAGGTTCCCTCTACCTACCCTACTATATGCTGGATACAGGATGAAGCTGAAAAAAAGAAAAATGTATATTTAAAGTTAAAGAGACAAAATGTTCATATTTTAAAAGTCACATGCTCGTATTTGGGACATTAATTTTTCTAAAACCTTCTAAACTGCTGGGAAGAGACAATTAACTATGATGGATGTGCGGAGTTTATCGCGGGTGGCAGAGACACGTAGTCTCAGTAACTTTGTTATCTTCACGATTTCTCATACTACAAATTATAATTTATACTTTGAAATAATTATATATATTTAAATGTAAATTATTAAAAAAAAAAAAACATTTTTTATAAGAGTATGGTAAATTTAACTATATACAAATTGATGGATTTACTAAAAAAAGTCTATTTTTTTTAAGTATAATTTATTTATTATGTATTTTGCGATATAAATATATTGTCCAATAAATAACTTAAGTAATATATTATTTTTCCCCTAATAACATACACACAAATATGGAGGCACGATAAAGATATATATAAACATAAAAGTGTACTGGAGTCCCGCTGAAATTTTTACTGATCCCCCGGGTACTATGTCGCTTTCAGAGATAAAAGCAGCCTTTATGTAAATCCGGGATGTAAACCAGGTACATGTAAATGTTGCCAACTTAGAAACAGTAAAAGTATGTTATATTTTCAAAAATAATATATATATTTTTTTGTATTTGGTTTAGCTTCACGCTGTATCCCGCACAAAGCAGGGTCGAGAACCCAATATTAAGACTCTATTTAGCATTTCCCTTCCACAGAATTCTGTAAGCTTCGCGTGTTAAGTGACGGAACAGCACGCACTGTACATATTGAATTTTTGTATAAATATTAAGCACCAGCTTGCTTGCTGGTTGTTGTAAATAATATCAGCTTCACGCTGTATCCCGCACACAACAGGATAGGCAGAAAGTTCCGCTCTGGAGACATTGCGTGCTGAGTGGCGGAATTTAACGCCGCGCTTTGCCTCGTCACCAGACCGAAGAAATGGAAATATTTCATTTCTTCGAGTGGAGATCAAATCCACAATCAGTCGAGTTTACAGTCACACTTTCAGCCACTGCGCCACGACTGGCTGGTTGTTGTTATTCTATGAATTTAAATTTGAAATGCTTATTTTAAAATAACATAAAATATTTAAATTTGTTCCCCTAAAGGATCACATACTTCCTATAGAAAAGGTTCAAATTGATAATTATAGATATCGTTTACTTAACTAGCTATTAAATAACCTTTGAAGTTGGTCCTTATAGCCCAACGGATCCTCGAACGGGATATCTTATATTCATTCAACCCTAAAGAAGGTTAAGTAGGGTTTTTGGCTTACATGGTATATGGTATTATATTTTGCCCCAATTTCTTTTCGTGATATCATATTTTAGATAATATAACGCTATTGTGACAGCTGAGAAATTTTAGATTGTACGTGTAAAGGTTGTAGGTTCGTTCCCGATTTGAAAATGGACGGAAAATCAAGACAGAACTTTTACCGAAGATTTTACATAATATTCAAAAGTTTGTCAATATGTAGTTACTATGTAAAAAATGTATAGAGTTTGCGTAATTTTTTTTTGTCGGCATTTCAAGGACTACCCAGACAAAAATGAGAGTAAAAATTAATATTCCAATACCAGACCACGACTAGGCAACAATTTCCAGGGGAAAATCCTATTATAAATGGCAACACCATCTAAAATTTTGAACCTTCCAGCTACATACAAACTTATACATAACATATTCACATGCTTAGGAAACTGTAGGATCAGTTTTAAAGCGTGTTTTACTTGGAATGCAAATGGGAGGTTTGTGTACAAACATTATTTTACGCGGCTTACTCCAAGTATACTTATTACTATACTGTGTTCGCCAATATACCTTTATTATTATGTTATACGAGTATATCTACAACGTAGACCGTGGAGTTCTGTTGTGAGTTCGATTCCTATTCGGGAAAATTATTATTGAATATTTTTATTTCCTTTTTCTGGTTGCAGAAAGCGTTGAGTTACGCTATTTAATAACGCAATGTCTCAAGAATTCGGTGTAAAGTAGGGAGTGGAAGTGATCAGATGATAGGGTGTGACTGTAACGCGACGGTTGTAAGTTCGATCCCCACTCGAGGAAGTGAAATATTTATTTACGTTTATATTTTCATTTCTTCGCTCTGGTGTCGAGGCAAAGTGCTGCGTTGAATTCTGCCAGTCAACACGCAATGCCTTCTGAATTGGACAGAAAGTGGGGAACTGGGTTGTCTTAACACTAGGTTCCCTCTGCCTATCCTGATGTGTCAAGCAAAAAAATATTCTTAAGGTTTCTTATTTTACTGTTGTTATTATTATTAATTTAGCAAAGTATTGTCTTAAAAAACTCCTTGTAACATTAAAATAAAGTAAATTCTGTTACTTAATTTACACTAAATGTTTTTGTATAATTAATTGAAGCTCTGATTTTACGTTAAAATTGTATCAACTTTTCTAAGAACAAAACAAAGAGCTTAAGAAAAAAGAAAAAATCTTTAGTATAAATTAACAAGAATAACATTTGTTAACATTTTTATGAAAGCGATTTTTAGATAAGATTCGTGACACCTAAAAAAAAGCGTATTTTTTTAAATAGTTTTAAATAGCGTTTTGTATAAACAATTAAAGTAATATAGCTTACCTAAAAATTATTTAAAAGAAATTAAATAAACAAAATCTCGAAAATTGAAACTTTCAAATTCACAATCAAGGTTTTAAGGCTATAAAGTTACTAAAAAATATTAGGCACATATACTACATACGTTAAATCAAACAAATTCGCCTGGATCATAATATATCAACAGGCAGCTTCCATTTTTATCAATTCTAATATTTCAAACGGATAATGAAAAAATATGCACCCATAGACGAGCCACCACGCGTTGCATAGAGATAGAAGTGTTTACTTTGAAAATCCCATTGAATCGTTATCATACAAACGCAGTGGTCGTCGCTGAGGGTTTAACGAATGATCCCCAGCATCAGCGCCGCTCGCCATTTGTGGATAGCGGAGTACAGAGTTTATAATGGTCGTGACCAGCTATGGTCTACTGGGGCACAATGCAAGTGTTCTTCCTTTGTTATAAAGTGATTTCGGTAATTTAATTTACATAGATGATAGTCGCGCGTGGGTTCGATTCTCACTGGAGGTAATGGAACATTTCATATTTTCATTTTTCTTTACTATAGTGTCAAGACAAAGCGAAGCGAACACACAATACCTCTAGTATTCGGCGGAAAGTGGGGAACAGTGTCTTAACATTAGGTTCCCTCTATTTGCGAGATACAGAGAGAAACTGATTTTTAGTTATGATCAACTGTAGCACAATGTAAGTATTAATCCTTTGTAAATTGATTCTGGCAATTTAATTTACATTCAGCAGGGCCAATCCTGGCGCAGAAGCACAGTCTAGACTGTAAACACGACAGGTTATGAGTTCGATTACAAGTCGAGGTAATGACATGCTTAATATTTTCATTCCCTTCGCTCTGGTGTTGGAGCAAAGCGCGGTGTTAAGTTCCGCAATCCTTAACACGAAATGTTTCCAGAGTTCAACAGAAAGCGGGGATGCGGAATATATGTAAAATTTCTGTATAAATTATAATTTGATAGAATGAAAATCCTACCGTGCATTAGCTGTTCGGAACCAACAGGATTACGCGTGACCTAATTTTGATGCGCTCTTATAATAACAATAACTGTGTAAATAACATATAAAACATACGTTTTATTTCATTTTTCACGCTATACCCGCATTTTCATTTTCACGCTTCTCTTGCAATTTACTTTTTTTGTAGTGTGAAACTCATATTAAAGCATTTGGTATTAAAGGTTCTCGACAGACAGACGGACACCAAAGTTATCTTATAAGGATTCCTTTTCTCCTTAAACTGTACGGAACCCTAAAAATGACCCTATATTTGTACTTGATACTAACATCATTAAGGCACAACAATTATTTTATTGCGGACTGTGTACAGCCAGCCAAAACATAAAAGCTCCAAATTTTCACAAAAAAAGGCATTTTTACATAAGTTATTGTATAATTAGCATTTAATTGGGCTTTTCTCTTGTCCGTGTCATTTTGTATATAAGCGGACACCCTCGTCGAGCCCTTCAACAAGGACTGTAGCGCTGTTATTTATTAGCTTTATCTTTTTCAGTTGAAATCTTTTTAATAAAGTACAGGTAACACCTTTCACAACTCTTTGTATATATTCCATTGCTTTATATGTACTGAATTACTATTCTTATTTATCTAAAAAATACGAATCTTAATTAACTAATTTAACAAACTTATACTGATTTATATTTTTAAGTACATATTACGTATGTGTACTTATCTACATGTCTATAGATTTTTATGCTTAAGGACATAATCCTTAAAGCCAATATCTTAAAAAACCAGCCAAGTACGAACCCTACCTGCGACTTTGTTTTATAAGATATAGGATAGGACGATGCAAGTCACTTATGAAAGAAATGAAAGAAAGTCACTAATGGTCCTATTAGAGATATTATATCAACTTGCTTTGCCATACCACGTTTCATCCTATATCTTATAAAACAAAGTCGCTTTTCGTGTCTGTCTGAACTTTCTAACTCTTCTTCTTCTAAACCACCCAACGGATTTTTATGCGTAATGGTAACATTACGTCGAGTATTTCTCAGGGAAGGTTTATATATAGTTTATTATTTGTACATTCTTATGTAAATTAACATAAATACGATAAATGTGTATAAAGTCCTACCCGTTGAGACACTTTCGCGCATGCGCTGCTTTAATGGTAAGTACTACATGAAATTAATGTACTGGAGTATTGTTCCTCTTAATAAGATCTACAAAAAAGTCCGCGAGAGCATATTTTTATTTTTTAAGGATAACGTGTAGTGATCATATTTCTGTCTAAAAATAGTAATTTCAATATATTTTTTATTGTGAGGGATATTTTTCCATAATGGTATTAATCCTTATCCTTTAAAATACTTTATTAATTTTCTACGTTAAACGAAGATAAAATTTGTTTTTGACACTATTTCGAAATTGCCAATAGTTTTAGAGAAAAACGCATTTAATTGTTGACACATCACGCCGTTGATTCATCAGCTGTGCCGACTCAAGTTTTACTTATCCCTTACTCTCAGCATATAAATAAGTATATTAGTTACGTTGGCCATTTAATGTACATAGATCAAAACTGTCTTTTACTGTTTTTTCATTTTAATAAGTACTTTAGAAGTTGTTACAATATCAAAACATCCTTGCTGCGAAACGCGCCCCGCGACGTTTTGCTTATACAAGCGCGTTATGAGCAGTCATCGGTGGTTCAGTGGTAGAACGCTCGCCTGCCACGCGGGCGGCCCGGGTTCGATTCCCGGCCAATGCATTCTATTTAATTTTCTTCACAGGCAGCCACGTAGTGCTTGCTTTTAATCAGAGACAGAATACCCTCTTCAGCATTAACCACAAGCTCGAAAAAAAAAACCCGCCCGCTATAGAGGCATAGCAACGAAGATTTAGATGCGTTTGCACGTATTGGATAATTGGAATTGAATGTATTATTTCAGCGCGATATATTTGGTTTCATATTTTTAGTAGTAGTTATTAGTAGGTAGGCTTTTGTTTATAATTTCTTCCGTTTAAAAATAGTCATTTAACTATCTAAAATAGTCATTTAAATATATTTTAATAAGTACTTGAAAAGATTAGTTGCACAGATTTAAAATTACGGTACCTACTAAAAAATCCTTGCCGAGTAAAACAATTGGAAAATCCTTATTGAAACTACGAAAATGCGGGTTGCATTACAGTTTAATTAATTTTCACATTATCTTAAGTGCTTGGCAAACATACATTATATGAATAATCCAGTAATAAAAGCGGGCGAAGCCGCAAGGGGGTCGCTAGTATAGTAATAAATATAAATATTGAAACGGAATATTACTGAACCAATAATTACGAAGCTCTGTCAAACGATTGACGATATAAATGCACTGTCAATAAAAGAAAAATATTTCTATATATTAATATTTTTTTTTCTTAAAAATAAACTTTAATAAAACACTTTATACATCAAAATTATTTATTTATATTTAATTAATATTTAACAAAAAAAAATTATAATACAATTTTCTTTCTAAAATTCCACATTTAGGAACGGATGGTCCTTGTGCCGTTGGCCTCTGTAAAATAAAATTATACATGTTAATGAGAACGTTCATTATGGAATTTTAAACATGTGTATTACAAATTTATATCAATTTTTTTTTATTTTACTTTATAAAACAGTATTTTCAAATAACAAGAACCGATTTTTTTTTAGTTTTGCTATTTATTTCTATTGTTACGGCATAATTTATTTAAATATTTTTTCTTTGTGGTTTTTTTTAAAAAAGCTTCTGTTGAATGGCTAATCCTACTTAAAGAGACAAAGCGCAGCGTTGAATTACGATATAATATTACACTCAAAAATAATTCGAACATTTGGACAATAGGAACGGAACGTTCTAACACTAGATCCTTCTGCCTACCCCAAAAACCCTAACACCCCTTTGCAAGGGAATCGAATCGACAACCAGCAAAAGACTTTGAATCAGCTGCCTGCCTGAGCCATTAGGTAATGCTATAACCAAATGAATATAAATTACTCACTCAGTTTGCGGTACAAAACGAATGTTACGGTCGAGGCTGCTAATGACACTGACATCTTCTGGCGATAGTTTGAAATCCCATAAATCAAAATTGTCGGCTAAACGAGTTTTGTTCGCCGATTTAGGTATGACTGCGATACCACGATCGATGGCGAATCTAAAAGAAATAATATATTAAAATATTATATGATTAGAGGATAAGCATGTATGGAATTAATGACTATTAAATGTAATGCAGGATAGCTGCCAGCAATTGTACCATTGATTTTGAAAAGAGCAACTGTTGAGTTTCTTGTTGGCTCTGCTCACCAGAACTGCCTTCCGAGCCGGTGGTAGCTTTTTGTTCATATTTTCATTCGACGATTCAAAACTGCTTATAATAATTGCCTATTTGAATAAAGAATATTTTGAATTTGAATTTGAATATGAATATGTGAACTATTACAGACGGAGGCCAATCTGTGACTATAAACGCGACAAGCTGTGGGTTCGATCCTAACTCGAGGTAATTTAGATTTAATATTCTTTATTTCTTTGCTCTAGAGTTGAGGCGAAGGTTGTCGTTGATTTCCGCCACTAAACACGCAATTCCTCCAGTATTCAGCAGAAAATAAAGAATAGAAGTGACTTAATGAGATGACAGAAAAAACAGTTTTTTTTAACTTACAACTATGACAACTAAAAACATTTTACATACCTAAGTAATACTTGAACCGGCGTTTTATTATATTTATCGGCTATAGCTTTAACTTTCGCGTCGTCTAACAGGCTGGGGTCGTCGGCCTTCGCCCACGGCCGCGCAGGGCTGCCTAGAGGACTGTACGCAGTTAGTGTTATGCCTCTTGCTTTGCAGAACTCGAGAAGCTTTTGTTGGGCCAAATAGGGATGGCTTTCGACCTGTAACAGTAGATGCCTTAGATGTGATGGAGTAAGGTATATAAAAAAATAATAACAATATGAATGGCGATAGATATAATTAATTATTATGAATTATTACGAATACTACAATCAAAACAATTTTAATATCATATTGACTCCGAGTAGTTTATATATGGGCGGCCCGAGGGTCGCAACCGTTGTTTTTATATATAGGGGGTAGCAGACGGAAGGCAGCGGTCGTTATTCTGACGCTAAGCAGTCTTATGGGACGGGATAACACTAGGTTTTCTCTGCCTGTAGATTAGTAAATCTGAAGCTGATTTTGATTATCTTTTTTAATTATTTTCGTTTAACACCTTTCCTTCTATTTGAAGTCGGTTTTTTATATTAAAAAATTAATAAGTTTTACCTGATTGGTAACTGGTACTATTTTGGCTGAATTCAAAACACGTTCTATTTGCTTAGAATTGAAGTTGCTGACACCAATGCTTTTTGTTAGGCCTTTTTCAACGAGCGCCTCCATTGCTTTCCATGTGTCCACATAATCGACATCTGAAAAGATGAGCTCGCCATCTTCCGACTTTGGTGCTATTTCGTCACCTTCCTATGTATAATGAAAGAAATTAAAAACAGAATTTAGGAGTCGATTTCTTCATGTAACCAAGAGAAAAGACCTCAAAAATTGGGCGATGCGTGAGAAACAGAGTAAGTATTATATTCTACATTTCTTTAAATAAATTAAATAAATAATAAATAAAATTTATTTCTCAACACAGAGGTACACAAACAGAATGTACTCATATTAGGACTTCGATCCTAGTATGTACTATATTAGAAAAAAATATAATATATACTTAAATATTTTAGGTTTTAATAAATAAAAAACATACCTTATAAGCTGTAGGCCAATGTATGAGATATAAATCTAAATACTCCAGTTCTAGATCTGACAGTGATCTTCTTACAGCTTTCTCAACTAAATCTGGTCGATGGTATGTGTTCCATAGTTTTGACGTTATAAATAAATCCTCCCTAAAATATGTAAAAAAAAATTACATTCTCAATAAACTCATGTTCTTCTACAAAATTTAATCTTAGTAAATATTCTTATAGCCACCGAGATTGAATATAGCTCAACAGTTAGTACGCGAAGCAGCGAGCGAGTCGCTAGTTAAATAATTTCTCTGGTTGTAGGTTCATTTCTCTCTAAGAAATGCTGATATTGGTGTTAACCCGATGGCAGGGGAAATAATGGAAAACGAAATTGGGGCAATTCTTAGATATCCCCGTTTTCATAAAAATATGAAATTAATAATACGGCTTTGACTTCAATATCTTATAATAACTTTTGTAGGTTATACCAAACAAATAACAACTTTAATTTTCAACTTCTCGCTGTGTATTTCGCATATTGCAAGGTAGACAGAGGGAACCTAGTGTGAAGATACTCCGTTCGTCCGTTCCCCACTTTTCCCTGAATTTTCGAGGCGCTCGAATTGTGTATCCCTTCATACCAGAGCAAAAAAATAAAAATATTAATAAATAATAATTCATACACCACCAAGTGGGAAGCGAACCCACAACCATCGCATTACAGTCACAACTGCTTCACAACGGCCTTAATAACAGTATGATCTTAGCAAAAAGAAACACAAATAGATATATAAAAAAGGCTTTTCCATAAATCTGTCTGTATATTGCAAAATATACCTTTTAACAGCCCCACTGGCGATTTTCTGTTTTATTGCTTGACCGATTTCCTTCTCGTTTCCATATACATATGCGCAATCTATATGACGGTAGCCAATATCTATAGCGTCGCTGATGACTCGCTCCAATTCTCCCTCTTGCGCCTTAAAATTAAGTAATACAAACATAAAACAAACAAAACAAAATTTATTTATTTAAATACATTTATTATTTATATACATTTCTATATTCATTTCTTCGCTCTAGTGTCGAGGCAAAGAGCGGCGTTGAGTTCCGCCACTCATCACACAATGCCTCCTAAATTCGGCGCGAAATGGTTCTATGGCTAGGTTCCCTCTGCCTTACCTTCTACTCGCGGGATACAGAAAAAAAGACCTAATAATATTTCATCACATTTTAATGATTAAATCAAAATCAATAATTAGTAATAATTCATCATTATTATTTTTTATTTGATTAAGGTTAGTCATAAACCATTTTTACGCAATCACGTCTCTACCATGTTCTCTTTAGATTGCGTATAAGGTCAATCGTATCTATAGACATAAGTACTTGAACACTTAACTATCTGTAGATATCATTTACATTGAAAATTACGGTTCTTCATAAATATATAAAATATTCGAATCTTAAGGAAATAAAATGCCTTTTTTGTTTTTTAGGATACTGTACCTAAAAAAAATGGAACATTTACTTATAGGATCAAAATTATTGTAATTGTTACTTGTGATTTATAGCACAAATAGAAGAATAAATCTAAAAAAATGGATATCTATATATATAAGAGGACTTGTCCTCTGGAGGACTGAGGACGCACGCACAGTAACCGCTGTGCGTAGAAATGTGAAATTTGGACAGATGTTTACTTTCGTAATCTGGGCATCCACTAAGAAGGGATTTTGAAAAATTTTAACCCTAAAGGGGTGAAATAGAGGTTGAAAGTTTGTATAGAAAAAAAATTAAATCGGCACCGATTTTTATAAAATTGTAAATTCAGACTCTTAAAAATATTTAATTGAACACGTGATTCACGGTTTTTTAGAATTTACCCCCTAAGGGTGCCAATAAGGGGTTGAAAGTTAGTATGGAAAATCTTTAAATCACCACCGATTTTTATAATATTTGAAATTGAAACTCTTAAAAATATTTTATTGAACACGTGTTTCATGGTTTATTAGTATTCACCCCTACGGGTGCAAATAAGCAGGCGAAGCTGCGCGCGTCCGCTAGTTTATATATAAAAACTATTACAAACTTGAAACTGTGCATAAGTACCTACAATGTCTGTAAACTTAGCAGAGCATTGTCGGGCAGATAAAAAATAAAACGGAATTCTGATAGAGTGCATCTGAGTTCAATAGTTTCCGATTGGTTTTAAAAACAGTGCTGGCGTTTTTACCCCAAAAAAGTAATTTGAAAAATCGAGACGAATTCTACACACATTGGGATGAGTCCAATAGTTCCTAATCGCTTTTAACAATATCTAGTCCTCTTGAGTCTACATAGAAAAATAATTGAGCAAAAAAAGAACGTTTATTTTTACGCTTCCTAAATTTAAATTGTTGGTACGATAAAATAATTTCAAAAACAGTTGGAATAATGCACAGGAGCAAGAACCTTTCTGGTAAAAAGACCAGATTTTTTTTTTTCATTTTTTTCGTTGAATATATTAATTGTTAAAAATTGTTCGTAAAAAAAATACTTAGAATTATACTCAAAAGCTGTTTGATAACTCTTCGATTTTTTTATTTCTTACAGAATATAAATATATTTTATATAGAGCCTATTACAAATACTCATTTAAAAGTTTTCATATAATTTTTAAAGTTAAATATTACTATTACAAACTAAAAAGACACTAAAGTAGTTTTCATTATCCTATGGCTCCAATTTCCCCATGTTCCCCTACTACAATACACTAATCGTAGTTGGGGGATATGGGGTTCCCTAAAGCATTTCAAGTTGAAAAATCAAGAAACATTAATTTCATTTTATTCTTAAACTCAATAGTTAAAATCTCACTATCGCAATGCTTAAACAGACATGGACTACTTTAAGTTTTATTTATTTTGATGAAGGAACCTATACGTTGACTTTATAAAATATTATTTATAAACGTATATTAGAATGAAATAATAATAGTTCACCTGCCAGGTTCCAAGTCCTAAAATTGGCATTGATCGTCCATTATTAAATTTAATAGCGGGAATTTTCACCATTATAATTTTTTATTGAAAATAGTCCACAGATTAAGTGTCTTCAACAATCCGTGAGGAATAGACTACTAAATTTGTTTATTTTTTTTTTCCTTATATAAGCGGTTTACCTCCTTATCTGAAGTGAATATTAACTGATAAAACGAGTAGACGAAAAATATTTGTTTACATTTGATTATTTTCCTGTTGTAAGTATTTAAAATTTTTACTAAATCAGTTAGAAACAGGATATACTTAGTTACTTAACATTTGACAGATAGATATAATTTTTTTGTTACTAATTTAAATTTTAATTAAGTGATTTTATTTAAGTAAAGTTAGCCCTATTTCGAGCCTACTGCCTATCTTTTTACACTTGCAGTGCGGGAGGTGCTAGGGAGGCCTCGTCATTGCAGTGCGTCAACGATGTTTGCGGAGGCAGGAGTTGATGATTTTTACTCAATCATTCGGAAGCGGGTCGCTTCTGTAATAGGTAGAGTCACGAGCAGCACTAACACCCTCCTCAGCACATTGCAATGTAAAATATAATATATAATTTATTCATAAACAAAATTACAAAAAAACAATTTATAACGATAATAGCCGCATTAGTTACAAACTGTGTGGCAGTTATTAACGCCCGCCTCACAAGCATCCATTCATAAATTAGTATGATCAAAATGAGTTCAATTACAAAAAAAAAAAAAACTTTAAAATATAACAAATGATAAAAATACTAATTAAAAAAGCATGCAATAATAGTATTAAAAAATAATTAATTAAAAGAAAAAATAAAATAAAAAGGTATACAATAAACAAAACATTATTAGAGTAATCGATGAGCATGATGTTTATGTGTGGTGTGTGAGGCCCACTATGGAGGCACGGGAATAATATTCATGTAAAGATAAAAATTATATTAATTACTAACGTAGGTTAAGCAAATGTTTACTAACAAAATTCTACATGGACTATGTCTGAAATAAAGATTTATTATTATTATTATTTAAATTATATCATATACATTGCACGATGTTTCATAATTTTTTTATTAACTTGTGTAATGCTTCACGTGGTATACTTATGTAAATTTTTCCTGTATGTAGATAAAAAAAACACCATATCATATCTTTGAAATACTCGTGTGTATAAAAGTCTGCCACTGATAACATTAAAAGGAAGTTAATTTATTTATTTATAGCCTGTCGTGGTGCAGACGCATAAGTGTGCTATCGTCACCGCGACTGGTTGTGGGTTCGATGGACGGAATATTGCAAGGAGATAAATGAATGTGATGTCGCCTCAGTCTGAAGTAACAGCGAAACATTGTCTTTATGTAACCGATGGCGGAATCAGTATAAACGAAGTTCATAATGCAATACAAGGTCTGAAATACTGTAAGGCAGCACGATCAGATAAAGTTCTGCCAAGATGACGAAATATGGTGGGCCACAACAAATGAATGAAGTGTTAGGTACATTTGGGAAGGATATTCAGTAGAGACGGAAGATACGAGATGGATGCGGAAAGGCGTAACATGAATTCTTGTTCTCTTCGTAGCATATGCGAAGTCAGCTTAGCTGATTACATCCGTAATGAATAGATACACAGAATGGCAGATACTAGTGTGGATGTCACGGTAAGAATGAAGAACATGCTCAGCTGGTTTGGGCACGTCGAACTTATCAGTGATGAAAGTATGGCAAAAATAACTTATGATAGATAACTGAGTACCTTGGTAGGTAGGTGAGAGGTAAGAGAGGTAGGAGGAAACCTCGGTTGACCTTCAGAAATACAGTATCAAAGATACTGGAGGAAGATCGTGTAAAAACCATGAGGCCACCGGCAGGCATGTATGAAAAAGTTGATGACAGTGGACGAGGCACTCTTTAATTCTCACCCTTTTTTAATGAGTAGAAATCGACTCTATAATCACCGTGCATATAGTTTCTAGATTTCTCCAACTATAACAAAATGGTGTCCACATTGAATTATAATTTTATTAAATGAAAAGCAACCAAATCATGGGTTCGCCCACCTAGATCTATTGATATATGACATAAATGTAGCCTAGATTTTATTCTGATGTATAAGCTATGTTAATGTAGTGTTTCATCTAAATCCATTAAGTAGTTTTTGCATGAAAATGGAATAAACACTCATCCTCACAAATTTAAATATTATATAAGATTTAAATTATAGAAACAATAAGATGGAACATTATAGAAGTAATTAATTAATAAAACTAATTGGCATTCATCATATTGGTGCCTCACTCATAATGTTGGGTAGGATCTTAGAGTAGCAGCTAGGACTGGCATCTGAATTCACATTTCTTATGTAAAATATTATATTTGATATAAATATTATATTCATGTACCTTACTACTACTTTTATAATTTCTTATATTATTTAATTAAAAGGGATTTTTTTTTCAACTTAGCACTTAAGTAAAATAGAGAAATTAAATGAGTGTTACTACTTAAAACAATATATTTTTATTTACAATTAATCAAACTAATAACAAAATATTACTTAACCTACATATCATCGAGTGCATTTTAAGCTAATTTTTCAGATGAGCCTTCTGCCAGAAGTTCTTGTTCCGCCGCTGTTTTTGCAGCTTGTATTTGAGGGCGTACATACGTAAAATATTTATAAAAGTGATCTCCAAGAAGCACAGAACCGTACAAAGTTAAGGCTATACAGCACAAAACGCCACCTTTATGCAATTTATCATATATTACGGTTCTTGGATATTTCTTCATCTTTACTGTAAAAAAGAATAACTCAGTTTATGTAAAATGTGAATCTAACATAGGTAATTATGAAAATGTTTGTAAGTATGAATTGATTTATTCTTAATTTATTGTAATAATTATTAAAACAACTTAAAAATTACCTTTTTAATGAGTGCTAGAGTAAATAAATATTTTTATATAAATTATAACCTAAATTTAGACAATTGCTAGTGACATTGACATTTGATAGAATTGACAATTGTAAACTTACCATATTTTTGTAACAATACATACTCAATACATATTTTAAAAAACATATCAAATTATTACTAAATAAATAAAATAATAAATTTAAAATCAATCAGAAAATGTAAATATATAATGAATATCAATAGGTATGATACCATACAGTGCCGGTTTTAGCACTACCGGTGCCCTGGGCGAAATTTTTAACTACATTTCAATAATATACAAAAAAGGGAATGGGTACAACGAAATAACCATCTATTTAAAAAAAATAATGACAAAAAGTAATAAAATTTCACTTCTTCTAGCCTTTCTATCTGCGAACTCTTTTATTAGGCATTCAAAGTCTATGTTTTCTGCAATTTTATTTTCAAAGTTGTTAAGATCACTTTGTTTTTTTTTTAGATATCAAAGACGACGATGACTTCGTTTTTTTTTTTTAGATCTTAGACCATTTTAAAGGGCATCAAGTCCCCTAAGCCGCACCGGGCAGCAAATACCCTAGCTACGCCACTGCAGCGAGGAGACATCTTTACGCAAAGCGCCCTAAACGGGCATCTACGGCGCCCCTGGGCGGTCGCCCAGCCTCGCCCTACCCTAACGCCGCTAGTGATACCATATTATCAATCTAATTTTGAGTGATTTTAAAAAGGTAATATAACATACGGCTTAATATAAGCCAGGCTTATCTATACTTTTATAAAATTATGTAGGTTTGTGTAATTGATATACATTTCAAATTTACCACAATTTTTAGATTCTTGTATTCTTAAGAATAAAAGATAAAGGAAATAGATACCTTATAGATCGGTACAGTATTATACGGTACTTTACTTAGTATTATAAGGCAGCACATTATTTATAGATATTGCTAACCTGTGGTAGCAGCATTCATTAAGCAAAATATTTCTGACATAACATATCAATTGTCAATTTAAATTTATTTGAACACTAGGTTATATCGTATATATTATATTCAAAATAAATATAAACAATTATGCTCAGTAATTATATGATTTCAGCATTTAAAAACGTCAAAGCAATTGTCCAATTACGGCAATTTTCTGCTAAGGTGCCAAGAACTCCTGTGAATACATTAGAGAATAATAAAATTAAAAGAACTGAAGTTGATACTAATACAATAGCATTATTAGAAAGACTATCTTTAGTTAAATTTGATACTGAAGAGGGTGTCAAAGTGTTAGAGGATTCTATTGCTTTTGCGGATAAAATTCTTCACATAGATACAAGTAATGTGGAACCTCTTTATACAGTTTTAGAAAATCAGTAAGTAACTTATTCAATATAATGTAAAAATCTTACACAATACAAAAAAGTATAGTATATTTTTATGTATATTAAAAATTGCATGTAACATTTAACACTGGTTCTTTATACAGAAACTTAAATCTACGGGAGGATAAAATAACACAAGGCAATTGTCAAAAGGACATTCTAAAGAATGCAGCTGTAACTGAGGATGATTATTTTGTTGCACCACCAGGCAATATACCTTTACACGAAGTTCAAACTGATCTAAAACAACTGAAAGAGAATGAAAATTGATATACAAAGACTTTTATTATTGCAAAAATTTTTCAAAGTTCAACAGGAGTCTTCTATGAAAATTATATTAGATCTAAAACCACCAAGTACTCTACTGCTTCAAAATATACATTATAGTTGGTTAAAATCTATTTATGGTAAAAGTCACAATCTTTTCCCTGTTTATTTAAATAAAAATGTTACACAAACTTGTAAAGCACAAAATTATGGCTTCATCTGCCATCATACAACAGAGAATATAAAGAGTATTGTAGTAGAATGCAAAAATGACAAGTATCTTCCAATAAATACTTTGAATTTTCAACTAAATGTTGTTGTACCGCAAACTGATATTATACAATGTTTTATACAATGGCAAAGATATAGGAAATACTGGTGGAGCTCGGTGAGTTTTATTTTTGCCACTTATCTTTTAGTTTTTTTCAAGACACTATCCTTTTAGACATTGCATATTGGGTGGTGTAAATGGTTAATAAGTTCAGTTCAGTTCTTTATATATAGCGCTTCGAGTGTGCCAGTTGAGCACTAACCATTTTGCCAAAATGGTTAATCACCTCTAAGTAAAGATTGAACAAACATCCATCACATTTATAATCATATGCTGCTTTACTGTACCAAATAATGGTATAGAACACAGTTTTTGTAACATGGTAAATATTTAATTTTAATAATTTATTTATCTTTAGTCATATACCTGCATATAGCAGGGTAGGCATGGGGTGCTTAGTGTCAGGACACTCAGTATTGCAGTTTAAAGAGACAATGCTTATTTATGTAAATAATTAATAAATTTTTCCCTTATTAAATGTTTTATATAAATTTCCTATACAGGTAACTACAACTCCGAGTCTTTTCTCAATAAATGATATGGAACACAATGTTGACAGTTCCAATGTAAATATTATAGCTAACTTCAGTTGGGGGCAACATATTGTTGAAACTGTAAATATTAATACTAATGGAGAGGAATTGAATAAGAATGTAAGTTTAAACAAGTTGTTTATTAGATTTATTTGAGACCATTGTGACTCAGTGATCATTATGTATAAGCAGTTGTAGGTTGGTTTCTAACTTGGCGAAATGAATTATTTTTGATTCCTCACTCCCATAAATCCTGATTGACATGGTGCCCATTTCCATCAATTAATTTATAGTCTTGGAACTTCAATAAAAGCAGTGGAGTGGAGTGTCCTAACAATAAATTATCTTTGCCTTCCTTGCAAAATAAAGTCTAAAGTTTAAAAAAATGTTTTGCATCATTTATATTTTCTTACTCATTTTTTATTTAAGAGATTTTTTATCTGTACAACAATAATAATGCTTTTCTTAATGTTTGCCCATTTTATTTGTTTATGCATTTATACATATATTCAAAAATAAAGACATATTTATTGTAATTTTAATATGAACTAAAAATGTTTTCAGAATATCAATGGAAAATCCTGCCTTACCTGTAACATGGGTGTTGAAACTGCCTTTTTAACTCTTTTATTAGATGGCCTTACAAATACAACAAAAGAAAAATATCTAAGATTACACAATAAAATGGCTCCCTATAAAATTTCTTTTGCCTTGGATAGCGAAGGTACAGTAGAAGGTAAAAAAAAAGTCGGAATTTTTAATCTATAAATAAATTTGTTTTTTTTAACATAGGTAAAAAATGTACTTGTCTCTCTTTCAGATCCAAAAGTGTTACATACTTTAAAAGAATTGTCGACACTTTTGTATCATAATTTAAATATGAAGAAAATATCAGCTTGGCTTCCAAATTTTACACTGGCTTTAAAAGATCAGGTAATATTCGACTGTTTTATTTAGGAATTAATAATTTAGTAATTTTAGAAAATAGAAACAAGATTTAAATATAAAAAAAAAAGTATGAAATATTATAGAAATTTGAATTATAGACATGGTATTTGACAAATTATACATTTTTGAAATTTAATTAACCAATTATTTATATCGACAGGCTGGTCATGGTTCAGGGGCAGAAGCATGCGACTGTAAACTCATATGGTTTCGATGCTCTCTCAAGAAAATAAATATTTATTAAATTTATATTTTCATTTTCTCACTTTGGTATCGAGGCAAAAGCGCGGCGTTCAGCTCGGCACAGCTCGCAATGCTCATTTCCGCCGGAAAGTCGAGAACAGAGTGTTTTGCTGTGTGCAGGATATAGCGTGATGCTAAAAATATATATTTATTTATAAAGCCAATAAATATTTTCTTAAAAAAATATATTATATGTCTATTCAACAGATTACAGAAAATCTACATTTGGGTGTAACATATACAGTAATTCTTAATGAGAATACATTAGTGAATGGTATTTTTCATTTGCTTAATAGCAGTACTATGTTGAAGGTAAGTGTTTTACATTTAAACATTTTCCATAATATATAAGTAGAGAGAGAGAGAGAACCCAGTGTTAAGATGTTCCTTTCTGTACTTTTCGCCCAAATTTCGAGGTATAATATTTTTTTAGCTTCGCTTTTTATCCCGCATATAGCAGGGTAAACAAAGGGAGCCTAGTGTTAAGGCACTTTATTGCCCACTTTCCGCCGAATTATCGAGGCATTGCGTGTTGAACGGAGGAACTCAAAACTCCCAACTCCCGTTTGTGCCACGACAACACGATGCGACGGCCTGAAATTATAATTAATTTATACTTTTTTATTATACCATAAAAGTATTTAATTTACAAATATAATTTATCTTATCTTATTGTTCATAGTACATAATGCGTATTTGTTGTTTTCATTATGATCGAGACAAGCAGTCTTCCGTCTGTCGTCTAATATTAAACGTCATGGCTGATTGTAATAAGTTAAGAAAAACATTACATAAATTGAATAATATAACGCATTTGTTAAAAATATTATTTAAAATATATGAAGAAACAATATAATTTGATATTATATTTGACTGACCACTCGGGGGAATGATTGTGTTTAAAATATTTTAATTTCAACGCAATCTTTTGAACATGATATCAAAAATGGAGAACGGAATAAAGCGTGAAATTGTTATCTTTTTTATTGTAATATAGTTTAAATTCAACTCATACAAAAAGTAACGGTCCTCCAGCGGATTCGCCCGCTTGAAATGGACGATTATTTGTTTAATATTATTTTTATATATTTTGGGAAAACTTTTTATTATTTTGGTATAATAAACGATATAACACCTTTCCTTCCTTTAGAAAATTTTCTATTTGCTCGCAAAATGTCGTATTTATTACAAAATGTTTAGTTATTTCTTATCTAGGATCTTATCTATATTCAACAGGTAGCTGTTGTTCCACAATATCCTCTTTCTTCCAGTGAATGTCCTATGAAAAGCGGTTCAGCTTTTGCGGTTTAAAACTGTTTCTTTGTGTTTTAGTATCGTAAAAATAGTTTTGCATTCGAAAATGTTTTAAATTTTGAAATCACACACTTCAAATACATTTTTGTCTATACATATAGAATTAATTAAATCCAATGCCAAATCAAATCAATTAAAATGCTTAGTATTACGTTATTAATTATTTCTTAGTTTGCTTTAGCTGGACCACTAAAAATGTAACTGATCTCTGCCTGTACATTGAGGACATCTCTTTCCTTATTTGTCCACGGTACTCTCAGAAACGGCTTAACCGATTTAAATGAAGTTTTTACGATTTTATCTTGGGTAACTTCTTTGTACATTTTGTGTTGGATTTATTTGAAACGGTTGATAATTTCAAAATGTATATTAATCTTCAAGTTTATGATGGCTCTAAGAAATAATTACAAAACAAATTCTTTAATGTACTTTTCCACCCAGACGAAATCCCGGGCATTGCTAGTATTTTTATAAATTTAAATCAAAAATATTTTAATATGTATATTGTATATGTTCATAAACGTTACAATACCGCAAACAGAAATTACAAGTATCAAACCAGTAGGTAGTTAATGGTTTTCAATATAATTTGAAGCGTAACACAATACGCTACTTAACTACGCTTATCGAACTAATGTTATAATTGACGTAACCGCATTGAGGTTTAAACAGTAAAATATTATTATTTGTAATTATAACCATCAAAATTGTTATTATTATTATTATATAATTGTCGAATATAACTTTCTCTTTTTTTTGGGAGTCGGTTAAAATACTTCTCTTCATTTGTTTTTTAGTTAATTTTTATATGGAAATGAGATTATTTTTGATTTGTAGTAAATTTTATATATGCTCTTGTTTATTATGTTATTTAGTTTACTAATATTAATATCACGTATAATCTAATTTTATTACAAAATATATTTCGGTCTGTATAATCAAATTTCATTTATTAATTATACTTTTGTATTCTTTGTTTCAGGAACAAGTACATGTGGCTGATTTTGATTCATATGCTGCTTTGTTGTGTGGGAAAAAAATAATAAGCTAAAGATTTTTTAATTAGTGTTGTAAATAAATAAAATTTAAAATAGAAACACGTTTTTTTTTCACTTCAAAATTTTAATTCTTATTACAAGAATTACATTAAAATCTTAGAAGCTAGGTTTAAAAGAAAATAATTGATCTAAGTCTGGTTAAGTAATTTCGAATTCATTTGAAAAAATAATCCACTATGGATAGTAAAAAAGTTTAATTATCTTAGTGGAAGATAAAATATGGAGTTTCATAATGTTACATAGTCATACTTAGAAGAATATCGATCTTTACAAACATTACTGTATTTTTGATGAAATTCAGACAATTTATTAGATAATTTCAGTTTATTTTGATGTTTGTGCGTTTGATATTTAATCAATTTTTAAAACTTGCAACATTCATCAAGTGAACACTATTTACGTCATAAACATAATTTTTCGTTATATTGTATAGAAATATATTACTATATACTTACTTATACATTGCCCAACAGTTATTTCTAAATAGTTATTTATTGCCTAATGTGGTAAAGTTAATGGCATGCCCACAAATTATCGTGGAAATGTCAAATGCAATATAAGTAATACTAATTTGGTGTCAGTATTAACTTATAATTAATTCATAACTTGAATATTTAGCTAATTGTTTTAGTAATCGACAAACAAGATTTGAATAAAACGTAATAAACCTGTCATCTGTATGTAAATTGTTTATTACAAATATTTTATAATATACACTTCAATAATATTATTAATCAATTTTTCGTAAGATATTTAATGTATAAAATTACTATTCCTATTTCCTCTAAAGAAAATGAAACAAACTCATCATACAACACTTAGTGATAATGATCCATGGTTAAGTCAAAGGAAATTAAGTTTATTTTAAAAGTACATAAATTTAGTATAGAATATGACAAATGCCTTAAATAAGTTTTCACAGCTGTAACACCTCACTTGTACAACTAGATCTTAGGTAATATTATTGACTTATAATAATAACTTGACTCCTGTCAATTCATTGCACTCTCTTGCGGCTTAGGCTGGTAGTTGCAGCTTCTTACCCTTGAGAACTGGAAAGAGACAACGAAAATTATATTAAAATTTAATACAAAATAAATTATATCAATATAAATTCGAAAAAAAAGTAGTGATTTAAAAAATCTGAATATTCTTCCTTTCAATTAGGCCATTACAAGCACTTTTGAATCGTCAAGTTACTTAGAAATGTCGATAGTGTCAGTCCTACAGGAAGGCATTTCTGTATTTAGTAATATTAGTAACATTAGTTATACAATGAATTTTTGACATCGCGCCATTTTCGTGTTTAGTGGCGAAACTTAATGCCATTCTTTATCTTCATACTTTTATTATTTTTCGCTTACCAGAGCAAAGAAAATAAAAATAAATCATTCACCTGAGCGGAAATCAAACTCATAACCGTTGTGTTTACAGTAAGATGCTATACCACTGTGCCAATATGGCCTCTTATTTTTTATAATTCAGAATATAGTACTATTATCATATTAACAAATCAGTATTAATTTTCCTTTTCTGAGAATTCTCATAAAAAAGTATTATAATTTTGTAGAGGCTATGATAGCAGAGCAAATACCACTTAGAATGGTGTTGAGTTCTGCTACTCAACATGCCACATCATGCCACCCCAATAATATGAGAGACAGTATTGTATAATGTTTGAGTAATTAAATATATTCATGAATATAGTATCTGTGACTAATACATAGATAATGGAATAAGCAAAGTTGAAATGTAGCAAAAAACTGCATAAAAATAAGCAGTAGATAAACAGGAATAGACATATTCATTAATACATTATATATATTTTTTATAAACATATGCTACATTGTTATGACAATTCAAAAATAAAACAACATGTAAGAACCTTGGAAGTAACATTGCTGTACAATGTCACAATTAAAACTATAGGTTTTTTATATTTACTTATGAATAAGTCTTCATTTTAATTACTTATTTAAATAAATATTCTTTATCAGCTTTTTCAATTTTTTTTTATTTTGTTTTTGTAGAAAACTCCTAGATTTTTTATGTATTAATTATCAGTTCAGTTTTACATATGTGAATAAGATTTTAATAAATTATAAAAGTAGATAGTTATAATGGGAGCTAATTTACATTTTATACATTTTTATTTTCAATGTCTATAAATACATACCTTTAGTAATGTAGAGGTAGAAGAAATCGCAGTACAAAACAGTCTGTACTATGCCGGCAACAATGGCAATTGGCTCATGGTGGTTTTCAACGATGTAACGGTATATCTGCAAAGACAGACAAAATATTAATTCATTATAGTTAAACATACATTTTCACTTACAAATTCTATTTCACATTTAGCAGTACAAGTAAAAATATTTTGCTGTGAAGACACTTTGTTCTCTATTTTCTTTCTCTGGTGGCATAACTCAACGCCACTTTGTCTATTAGTACAGGGAAATGAAAATATTTTGTGCACCCAAGTTGCTTGTAATCACATCTGACATTGCATTGCTGTGCCACAAGTCTCGCAATAACTTTCAATTATAAGAACTCTTTAAATTAATTTCCTTACCCAGTTCAAAAGATATAGGCCTCTGTAAGAACCCAATGCAAACAAGTAGTGTGACGTGATACTTTCAGCTTCTCCAGTCTTAGAAACCAAAAATAGTTGTGGGAGAATTGCAACCGATTCTAAATAAATAGAGAATGTCCATAATATCTGTAATTAAGTTATAAAAAATATTAAGTTAGTTATTGAAAATAAAATATATATTTTTATTGTAGATTAGCTTTCAAATATTAGTGATATAAGAAAAATGTAACTTCAATCTGTGCATAGATAAATTGAATGTTTTAATTAAAATAGAGCAATGAACTATACTAACCTCCATTACTGTGAACTCACGATTAATCAGTAAAGCCAGAATAAGAGATGGAATTAAGAGGAATTCAATCCTGAATGTGTCGTGGTTGTGATCGTATGTGGCTTTAAACTTGACATACATTAAATAAACAGTAGCGTATGATGCAGCCAAGAACACTATTTTCATTATAGTGTTATATGGAGACACGAATGTGGTCACCAAGTCCAAATACCGGGTCGTATATACTATAGAAAATAGTATTTGCGATTTGCCAGATATTCCTGAAATATTGCAAAAAACATTACAATGTATCTTCTACTTACGTATTAGAAAATAAACGGAACATGCCGGCTGGTATATTCACCTGCACATGATCTGGTTTTCCATATTTTAAGTAATAATATTATAATAGCTAACAGGTGGGACAAGTCCGCAAGTAAACGGAATATATTCATGATTTAATGTTTTATGAAGTATCTTAAATTAGACGCCGCGTAAACTAACTCGACAATCTTCTCATCGAGCAAAAGTGACGTGGCTGACTGACAAAGAATGGCAGTGTTGCTAGTTTCAAAAAAATAAAATAATGTATACTTGTACCGAAATAAATATATTATATTCACTTTTTTTTCAAATGGCAAACTTAAGAATTAATATAAAGTTATGCTTTTTGCACCATGCACACTTAGCTTTGTATTAGGTAGGATTTTCAGCTGATTTTGACAATGTCAAATGTCAATTAAAATACTATCGAGTATTTTGCAATAGAAAATTTGAATAATATTTTATTTATAGAATAATTATGTTTATTTTGTGAATTAAAATAACAAGTATGGGGAGGATTATAAACAAATTAATAGACTGGAATTCTTATGCCTCAAGGGTAAGAATATATAAAAGGTGCGCAATCTAACCTATTCTACAAAATGTTTTTGCTCTAAACATGAAATAAAACAATAACAAGAATAAATTGTTTATTATATTTTTAGTTCTATAAGAAGATTGTATAGCTCTGACAGTGGCAAAAATATAGATATTGCTAAAATTAGAAATTTTAGTATAGTAGCCCATGTTGACCATGGTAAAAGTACATTAGCTGATCGCTTACTTGAATTAACTGGAGTTATTAAACCTGGAAATGAAAATAGTCAAGTATTGGATCAATTACCTGTAAGTATTTTTAACATTATTTATAAAATAAATAAAATAAACTAATAACTATACTAATACTATAAAATACTAATAATATGTTTTTAGGTTGAAAGGGAGAGAGGTATAACAGTAAAAGCAGTAACGGCATCTTTAAACTACACCTACAATGATGAAAAATATTTATTGAATCTAATTGATACACCAGGGCATGTAGATTTTTCCAATGAGGTAATTAAATATTGTTTCTTATCTTCATATTTTATTCTACTAGAGCAGAGTAAGTAAAAAACACCTAGTTTCACTTTATTCTATACTCTGAATTTTGCATGTATTTATGACAATGTGTTGAGTTCTGAAACTAAGTGCTGCAACTTATCTTAAATAAAATTTTGGTACACTAAAGTTGGGACATATCATTAATTCATTTCCCTAAGTGTGTGTCACTCCCACTGTGCCACTATATTGCAATGCCTTTTTTACATAAAATTTTTAAATCATCACCTTTTCAGGTTGTTCGCAGTGTAAGGGCATGTCAAGGAGTAATATTATTAGTAGACGCAAATGAAGGTGTCCAAGCACAGACTGTTGCCGTTCATTCTTTAGCTAAACGAAACAATTTAGTCATAATACCCACACTCAACAAAGTTGATTTGCCGAGGGCTGACCCAGAAAATGTGAAAGCCCAATTGAAATCACTCTTTGACATCGATCCAGATTCAGTTATGAGTATATCTGCAAAAAAAGGTTGGGGGGTCAAAGAATTGTTAGAAGCTGTCATATCTCGAATACCACCCCCACCAATGAGTGATGAAAAACATTTTAAAGCTTCAATAATAGATACTTGGCATGACAAATATAGGGGCATAATGTGCTTAGCTTATATAGAATCTGGTATGATTCAAGTTGGTCAAAGTGTTAAGTGGAGGTCGGACTTAAAACAGCACACTTTGAGATATTTGGCACTTTTAAGACCAAATGAAGAACCAATTGAAAAAGCTGTTGCTGGTCAAGTTGTAATGGTGGGTGAGTGTAAAGACTATTTGCAAATAAAATTAGTAATCTTTATATGGCATTACATTATCAATAGTAAAACACTACACTCTGCTTTACCTTAATAAAAAATAATTTTTACAAAGTTATTTCTCCAAATGGCAATTCAAACTCCCAACCATTGCATTGTCATTATCCATATAATATGAAAATATAAAATACTTTATGTATATTTATTCTAATAATATTAACTTTTGAAGGTTGTGGACCAAAAAGTGGAGGCTGTGTAGGTGACCAACTTCTGTCCCTCGAATCAGCTGAAAGTACTAAAATAGCTTCCGCACCAACTGTCAAGCATATGGTATATGCTGGTATCTTCCCATCAGACCAGTCTCAACATATACAATTGGGAGATGCTATTAAGAAACTATCCTTAAATGACTCTGCAGTCAGTGTGAATGTGGACTCAAGGTAATAGGTTTTTTTTTTATAACATTTATATGCTGTGCAAATGTTATGTGGATTAGATTTAAATAAAATGTTGTTTATTCATATAATCATGTATAAGTTGAGGATTTATACTAGGCTTATAGTAGTTTGATATTTATTTAGGGAATGATTATTTTTGATTTAATATTTTTTTGTGGATTAATATAAAGATTTTCTCAACCATTGGTTAAAGAGCAAGACTTTCAATGCTTAACTTAAAAACAAAGAAGAATAATTTAATAAAATCTGTAATAACATGAGAGTAAAACTTCTGTAAATTTTTGTAATAAATAAAATATATTTAATTTTTTATGATTTTATTTTCAGTCCAGCCTTAGGCCAAGGATGGAGAATTGGTTTTTTGGGTCTGCTACATCTTGATGTGTTCACACAACGTCTTTTGCAGGAACATAAGGCAGAAGCTATTTTGACTGCGCCATCGGTACCTTATAAAATAAAGTAATCTTACCTATATAATAGCTTTAAATTATTTGATAAACGAATATTAGGGTATAAAACCAATTAGGTTAAAAAACCAACAATTTTTGTGATTTTTTTCCAGAGTAAAAGGAGCAAAACTTTTGAAACAGTACAAGGGTGAAGAAGTCATTATAACAAATCCTTTACAACTACCGGATCCAAACAATATTGTGGAATATTATGAACCTTTTGTGATTGGTAATATATTTATGAGTAAAAAATGAGTAAACTTTATAGGTGTATTAAATAATATTAAATATTTTCATTTCTTAGCATTGAGCTCTACCACTCAACACATAATGTCTCCAGAATTCGGCGGAAAGTGGGAGAGGGAATATCTTAACACTAGGCTCCCTCAGCCTACATTGCTATATGCGAGATACAGTGTGAAACTAAAAAAATAAAAGTTTCATCACAATCCGTTTAGCAGTTTTTGCATGAAAGTGGAACAAAATATCCATTTTTCCATTATCCTCTTTTTTTATAATATTATATAAATTTATAGGATTAAAGTAATAATGTGATAATTGTGCATTTCAGGTACAATAATAACGCCTGTAGAATATATAGGCGCAGTGACGTCACTATGCGTGGACCGTCGGGGAACCCCCCTTCCGTCTAGTGCGGTTGACGACAGAATGACGCTAATGCAATTCGTTTTACCATTATCAGAAGTTGTTATAGACTTTCACGATACGCTGAAGAGTTTGACGTCTGGTTTTGCTAGTTTCGATTATCAGGACCATGGGTTCCATCCTAGTGCTTTGGTCAGAGTGAGTATGGTTTTAAAAAGTACTTTGGTAACAAGTCTCGAAAATTAGACGGAAATGGAGAACAGAGTGTTAACATTATGCTCTCTTTTCTTATCCTATATAAGTGATTCATAACGTAAACCATTAATATTCAACAAAGTGGGACTTCAAGACATTTTTAAAGTTCAGTTAAGTTAATAAATAACTTACTTTTATGTTATATCAGATGGACATAATGTTAAACGGCGTGCTAGTAGATGAACTATCGACAATAATCCACATCAGCCGTCTAGAGTACAACGCCAAGAGGCTAACTGCGAAGCTGAAGGAAATGATTCCACGTCAAATGGTGCAGGTAATTCATAATACACGCCTTATACTACTTATATATTTATTAAGTTTCTATGTAGAGTGCAGAGTTCAATCTCGCACTTATTTCTTAGTTATTTGTATTTAACCACGTGGGCAAAAACTAGTGCTACATAAATAGAAGATTTTTATATAAAAAAATGTTTTTAGGTGGCAATACAAGCAGTAGTGTCTGGAAAAGTTTATTCACGAGAAACAATAAAGGCGTATCGTAAAGATGTTACTGCGAAATTGGTATGTATTTTTTATATACTTTTTTAGCTTCATTTTGTATCCTGAACATAGCAGGGTAAGCAGACGGAACCAGGTTATTATTGTTAAGACATTCCATTCTTATTAACACACTTACGTTCACCAGTTTTCGCCAAGTTCTGGACGCATTGCGTGTTGCGTGGCGGAATGCAACGCTGCCAATTGACTCTTGAATGTTTTATATGTTTGGTCTTTGTGTGTAAACGATAATTTTAGTAATTATTACAAAATGTATATATTTTTTTTTCGTAAGATTTATTTATATTGTATCAGCTTCACGCTTCCCGCCGAATTCTGGAGGCATATTTATAGTTCCAAATTAATTTTAATTTCAGTATGGTGGTGATGTTACGCGCAGAAAAAAGTTATTGAAACAGCAAGCGGAAGGAAAAAAGAAAATGAGAAGTGTTGCCAACATTAAAATACCAAGAGACACTTTCATAGATGTATTAAAGAGATAGAATTAAAACATTTATTTAATTTTAATAATAATTTTATTTATTTTTTTCATAAATCTTATAAAGTACAAGATTTTTCTAAAAAACATGAATATATTGTATTCTTTTCTCTGATCTAAGACGAAGCGTGGCGTGAATTATCCAAACGATCATTGCCCAGATAATTACCTAGGGATGTAAATATAACTTCAAAATTTTTGATTTAGGTAAAATAAAAAGACATTTTTCTAATATAAAATACTTACTATTATTTATTACAAATTCATTATTACAATAAGTCATTGCATATTTAAAAATCATAAAAAATAAATTGTAAAACATGCTGTATGTTTGTCTGTAAATAAACAAAATAACTAAGAAATTGAAAAAAACAATGCAGATTATAAACAAAATATTCATAAAACATACTTATTTGAACGTAATTGGTAAACTATTTAAATTAATGGTAATTTTTGTGAGTGCAACACTAAACTAGTAACTTATTAAAATACTAACATAACATAACTATATAAAATGTGTCTTTCGAGTAAAAGTACCAATAGTTTGCTCCACTTACCGTCCAATTTCCGAGACATTGCGTGTTGAATGACGGTACTCAACGCCGCGGATTGACTTGACGACAGAACGAGGAAATGAAAATAATTAATTCCCCCGAACGCGAATTGAATCTATAACCATCTCGTACAATTAGACGCTATTTAGCTGACAGTCTCTAATAATCAATAATAAATATAATATAAACAGTAAAAATGTATACAACGCCATTTATTTGATCCTCGCAGTCTAATCTAAGGCAAAAAAGTAAAATTCTTGCAAAAGCTTCAATGGACAACAATTATATATAATTAAAAACATTTCTCCCAAATTCTATCTAATTTATAAATAACAAGTGAAATGTATAGAATTTATATATCCAATTAAAATCAACATTTTTTTTTTGAGATCTTTAAAAAATATTAAATGTATGTAAAACAAATAATAACAATAATAGTAGTAATTGTTAATAGCCATGAGTTTCTTACATCATAAAGTTTCAATCACAAGCTCTTTGGAGAAGGCTTGGGAGTTGACTCCTATTCATATTTTTCATAATAAAAAATAAGAAAAAATCTTTTCTATTGATATGATTATATTATAATAAGATCTTTGATTCTCGCGAATTATACATAGTTTAAATGAAACTCTTTACCTAGATTAATTGACTGTATTTAGTATTAGAATTTTTTCGGATTGCCTGTATCCATGAACCTCAGACTACTGCAGTGTTAAAACTGGTGTTCTAAAAGTGGTTTTCAAAAATATGTAATACTAAATTTACATAGTTAACTCGGTTAAAGAATCTCATTTAAAATTATTATATTTTGCCAAGATTTTATCACAGCATTTTATTTTGTTGGAATAGTTAATTATAATTATTTTTACATTCTCTCATTACTTTAAGAGAAAAGTGCCAAGGGTACCAAATTCCAAACAATATAATTTTTTAAAATATAAAAAAAAATAATTAATTTCTGATTTGTTTTGAATTTCTAATTTAATTTATAATTGTTTTCATGAGCCATACGATTATTTTGGAAATTTGTGCACTTGTTGGATTCAAGCTGTATTCAATATTACTAAATATAAAATGAAGAAAAAAAATTTTTTTTTTATATAATTGAGCAAAGCAAGCGGAACGCTTGAGAGACTTGTTACACTCTTCGTCACCAATAGGCTCCCAAACGGTTTGACCGATTGAGATGAAAATTTGCAAACATATAGATACAACCATGTAGATGGTAAAAAAATTCCAAAAATTCATTTCTCGCTCAACATGTGAACACTACCGAGATTTTGCAAGCGCAGCGAGTCAAAATTGAGGTCCGGTTCGCGCCCCTAGTTACCTACATTTATATAGACATTTGAGGCACTTGTATTTATTCTACATCTAAAAATTATCAATAAAAATCGAAAATGAAGTGACGTAACTTTATGTTGTAAAAAAATCATCATAAGCTGTCGAAGAGTCTACTTAATAAGTTTAATAGATATTAGGGAACAATGTATAAACATACAAATCCATACGTCCAATCAAACATACTGATTTTCTCATCTCGACATGCCATATTTTATTAATATTGCTACTGTGTTATAAATTTTCTATAAATAAATCTAAATAGCCTCTCTAATATCTTTAACATACAATAATATGCTTTACAACACTAAACTTTAAAAACAGTATCAAATATTATTGCCTTTTATACTTCATATAAAATATATAAATATATTAAAAAAATAATTAATTCATTGACTGCCTTTTTTGTTTATAAATTTTTATTATATATATCGAAATGGTAAAATGAAAAAAAAAAAAAGATTGAGTGTTTACTATATAGATACTTTATCTAAGACTAGGTTTCAATATCAACAGAATTATAATTTCTTTACAAGCAATATTTGGCTAAAACTTGAATGGTTTTTGTTTAACGTTCATTTTTTATTTAATGCCAATATTAATAACACAGTACCAATATAAATTAGAAGGTAGTTTAATACTAACTTCTGAATTTGAATTTATTCCAATATTAAATGATTTTATCACATTTATCTGTCTTCGGATGTTTCTAGAAATTGAGCATAGACGTCTCTCGTACATTCGCCTTTTTCATTAAACTTATATTTGTAGTATGATCCGTCAGCACATATCACTGGGAAAGGAATAATATTTGTCATCGGGGTATTTTAGTTTTTCTACATTATTGTTTTTTTTAGCTTCACACTACTTCCCGCACTAAGCAGGGCGATAGGCAGTAGGCAATAGGCAGAGAGAACCTGGGAACCTAATATTAAGACACTCTTTTCCCATTAAAACACTTTCATACCCCACTTATGGCCGAATTCTCATTGTGTATTTAGGAAAACAACACCGCATTACCAGAGCAGGGACATGTAAATATTAAATATTTCACTTCGTAGAATGAGAATGAACTCACTACCTGTAGCGTTCGCAGTTTGCGCCCGTGCGCTTACTTGCCCCATTATAAAAAATATACTTATAAATATTTTTAAATAGTATCTTTTTTATCTGCAACCACCATATTCAATAAATATATGATCCATAATATTGACACAAAAGCATTTAGATAAAGAAAACAAAGAATTTATCTAATCTATAAACAGTGAATAATAATAGTATTGATCTTTGTTGTATGAAGATAAAAGTGTCAACATAATGTGTTAATGGCATATATTGTTATTGTTGTTATATAGACTTAAGAATAAACATCCTGCTTTTGGTTTTCTAAATACTGAAGAAATCCAAAGAAGTAAGAACAAATTGTTGTTTTTAAACTTGAAAATAAAGAAAATACAATTAAATGTAAAAAAATAAAATACAATTAAATATTTTTAAATATTAAGTGATAATTTCTAATTTTGTTTTCATTTGTCCATTTCCTGTTTTGAGAATAACTACTACAATTTTTTTTTTCTTTTATTTTTATTTTATTATAATTAGCAAAAATCTATGTAAGGGATAATACTACGCAACAAATCACTTTTGTTGTAGTTTTAAAAATAATAAGTAAAAATGAGACACTCACCAATAATAGAACTTTTATCGACACCAAAAGCACAAATACATGGTGGACCATTAGGTATTGTAAATTTACAGAAACTCCAATTACTCGAGAAATATTTGGGTAGAAAATTAACTGTTGCCAGGCTTGATTGCTTGTTTAACTTTTCATTTTCGAGACTAAATATATGTACTGTGCCATGATCTGATGTCACACATAAGTTAGTACTTGTATGGTTAAAGTTTATACAGTATATTGTAGCCTGGAAAGGAAAAAAAACCACAATAATAAGCTAAGTATTAAGTATTTTATATTAGTTGACAATTAATATAAATTAATGTGGCCAGTTGTGACGAAGGGGCAGAAACATGCAGATTGTGGGTTCGATTTCCACTCAAGGAAATGAAACATTTCATTTTCTCATTGAGTTTTGCTGTTCAACAGGCAATGCCTGAAGTAGCAGGGAAATGAAAATTATATTACAAGTGGAGATCAAATTCATAATCATCACATATAGTAAGGTGTACTAAAATAGCCTTAAGCATACATGTTATAATAATTAAGATATAAAGAAGTAGTTTATATATCTAAATACATTGTGAAACTAAACAAAGATTAAAATAAATGACAATTTAAATTGTACCTGATGTGCACCTCTCCTTAGTTCCGCCAACTTTTGTCCTGTATTTGTATCAAAAACCCTTATGAGAGTACCCTTAGTGGAGGCTGTAGCTAGTCTAGTTCCGCCCACATTAAGTGCTAGGCAGTTTAGTGGAGCCTCATGTGCCGCAATCAAATGTCCTTCTGGAGCTGTACTAGTTCCTGCATGACTACTTAACTCTACTAACTATAACAAAGGTTTGGAGTTTAGTACATTTTTTTTTAACATCACGTGTATTCTGCCTGCAGGGAACAGGATACAGGGAAGAACCACACAACCTTGTTAATCTTATACTGTATACAAATTCATTATGCACTTTCACACTGTTCTTTTAACACATTTAATTTACAAAATAGCTAATCAGTTCTTTTTAAAATTATCTTCCATTTTTGTAATTGTTTTATTATAATATTGTAAACTTGAAAACAAAATTGTTTTATTTGGCAGTGATGTTGTACATAAATAAATATTCAGTTGGTTGAATAATCAAAATAGTTGATTACCTGAACATGCCCAGTCTTGCGGCTTGGATAAGCAAGTAGGGCATTATTACTGTTTGGACAAACAACACAAAGGCCTTTTGTATTTGGACAAGTCTCAAAAACATGCAACAACTGTGGTTGTGCAGTAAATGTGTATACTTTGATCAGATTTTCTGAAATAACAAATTATATATAGAAATCAATTATTGACTAAAGTTCAGAAATATAAATAGTTTTACTTACCTAAAACCACGACTATCCGGTCTCTTCTCAATTTTACAGCTTTTACAGAGTTATTGAAATCTAAAGAAATAGCCGAATCTTTTTTAAGATCATCCCATATAATTACTCTGTTTGGCGGATATACGGGTGTTTTACCTCCGCCAACTAGTGCCATGTAATTACATCTAAATAACATTTCTACGTAAGATAGTCCACCGTCTGCGAAATTTTGACGTTCTTTTTCCTTCAGCGGATCGCTATTGAATACTCTAAAGCCATTTTCTGTTCCGCATGCGAAGCATCCTGTAAAATTGTAACAAAAAATATCAAATAACAGTACAGACAGTCATTAGACAACAAAAATTGCATGTTTTTACTTTCTAGATGTAGTAATAATGTCATCATTATTTACCTTGGTCCTGATTAAATCCAACATATAAAAGGCCGTTTGCAAAACTGTTTTCCTCTGATAAATTCATGGTCAAATTATAAAATCTTAAATTTATTGCAGAATAACAAATATAAACCTAAATAATCATAGTTCGACTTTGCGGCAACTTGACAGAAACAATAGACAAATACATCAGATGTTGACATTTTAAAAAATGTCAAGATGATAACAATTTGTGTTTTTTTTTTACATAGAATATAAATTATAATATTAATCTGTATCTTTACTTTATTTTTCAGATAAATATAATTATTTTATGGTACTGGTATGGTATCGTATTAATATTATTGACATTGAAATATAAAAAAAAATGGATTTTGGACCCCATATCATATTATTAGGCGGTCGTGCGGTAGTACATATCACTACAAATGCGATGGTTATGGAATTGATTGAACTTAAAATATTTTTCCTCCTTTAGGTAAGACAGAGTATGGCGTTGATTTCAGCCATCCAACAATGCCTCAAATTAAGGCAAATAGCGTAGTGTGGAATATAGTGATGTACATGAACGATATTTTCATCTTTACCAAGCTTTTTAGACACATACATACAGAACGGTCACCAAGTCGTGGACGCTCTGAAGTTAGGTTTCCTGAACTTATGCGCATTGTTCACTCAAGAAAAAATTACTCAAAAGTAAGAAAAATCCTAAAATCAAATCTGCGCAGCCGTCTACAGCTTAATTCAGGACGGCTACGGTCTGGCCGTATTGTTCATACTATACGGCCAAACCGTAGCCGTCCTGAATATACTCATGTATATATGTATAGTTAGGCTTGGTAGACATGTTTCATTATACCGTTACCTTTTATCGGTTATTAGCTTAAATTAGTTAGTGAATGTTGGATGGCTAAGTTATACCTAAGTGTATTTAAATCAACGTTTTGTTCTTCAAAATGTTCTAGATTTCGCAAAATTGCTTAGATTATAAAAAAACACTCGCACAATAGAGTTACACAATAGATTATAAATATTAAATAGATATTGCAAATTTGACTACATCATTCCTGAAGAAAGCAAACTGTTGATTATAATTGAAAACGTAACATTTTATACAAATCCCTAATTCTTTGTCGATGAATTCACATCTTTTTTTTCTCGTGCTATAAAATAAACAAAACAAATGATATTGAAAATATTCCAAACCATAGATAAGTATAATACCAACGTATAAACGCGCTGGTGAACAGCGCCGAAACAATGCTGTAATTTCATTTAAGCCCCCGCTGTTAGAAATCTTTGTAAAGCTTTTGAAGTGATTGAATTTTTACATAGGCATTTCAACTCTCGTTCCTTTTATACTGGTGTATATAGTTTTATAGGCATATAGATTTTCTTATATTTTTTTAAATATTATATACATGAGAACACTTTCAGAACTAAAATTGTCTATTTATACAGGCTAACATGTTATTTTTTATGTTTTTAAAAAAGTATTAGACTAGTTACATTAAGTGTAATAATGGTTCGATCTAACCAAATCGTGCACTCCATTAGCCACCGCCATAATGATTTCTCGGTCACGAGCGCACAACTGCATCGTTTTATCCGGAGGCGGATGGATGTTTGCTGATCTAATGGCATTTTCAATTTGCATTCAAATTCCTGGTCCCGCATTTCTGGACTGCGATGCCGAATGCTCCAGTGCCCGAATGCTGGGCTAGAATGCCCCGATGCCCCAATCGGATTAACACTAACGACGCACTATTCAGCTATGGTAATACCTACTGGCATTGGTGCTCGTTCTATCGTAAACTGCTCGTGGAAATACATTCTAAATTAAATACAATATCTCTTTTTTCCCAAGTACTTAGTTAATATGTAGATAGGTATGTTATTGTTATTTGTATTTATTCTATAATCTGTGGTTTATAAAATCTTTGACAGCTCAAACAATATAATTATTTCGCGCGTTTAATAATGCCTATAAAATTAAAACACAAACACCTTTATCATAATTTTTCAATAAGTTCGTCGAAAAAATTGTGAATTATATGCGGTCTAACAGGTTTTATACTAAAATATAAATATATTTTATACCAAAGAGACTTTTAAAATATATTAACGATATTTCATTTATTTATATCAGAGAGGCCGTCGTAACGCAGGTGCACGAGGGTGTGACTGTAATGCGACTGTAGTGGGTTCGATCTCGATATTGAAGGAACTTCCACCATTGAAGACGCAATGCCTCAAAATTCAGTGAAAAATGGGGAACGGAGTGTCTTATCACTAGATGCCCTTTGCCTCACCTGCTATGTGCGGGATACAGCGTAAAATTTACCTATATAAGAACAAATACAAGACATCCTGTGAACGTGGTAAAGAGTTAGTATTAATAAGTAGATTCAACTTTAATATCTAAGATTAATAGTTCAACTTGCCTTTTATAATAAACATCAAATACAATATTACCCACGAACAACTTCATTAAGGCTTTTCCACTAAATCGAAGAGGCAATTTTCCTGCAGCCGCAGGGTAGATTAAGTAATTATTAATCGTCCTCGGTCCCCGTTGCAATCTCATCTTTGGCCAGACTATAAAAAAACCATACCTAGTACCTACTAATTAATATTGCAGCCGGGGCACACTTTCATTTTGTACTTCCCTTTGTTCCCAGATATCCGTTTGCGCGGATTATTTCACTTCTCTATAGAGAAATTTTAATGTATTGGAAAGAGTACGACTGTCGGTTATTGTGTTCGATGCACTATACAGTGTAATGGTGGCGAGGTGTTCATTATTTTAATACCTCTTACGCTTTTGAAGTTAAAAATATATATTTTTTTATATATAACGCTTCTTTCTATTTCAATATTGTACCCCTAGTTCTTTACAAAAGGTAACATTTTTAGTTTTTTTATTCTGATTTTTTTAGGTTCAATCAGTTATTTAATATAATAAATGATCAAAAAATCAAATCAGCTTCCCGTTGTATCCTGCACACTGCAGGCTAATCTAGTGTTAAGACACTCCGTTCTCTACTTTCCGCCAAATTTTGCGTGTTGAGTGGCGTTGAGTTCCGCCAGCAGCAGCCAGAACGAAGAAATGAAAATATAAATAAATATTAATACATTCCCTCGAGTGGGGACCGAACCCACAACCATCACGTGACAGTCACACCCTTTTGGCCTGCGCTACTATACAAATTGTATCGAAATATTCAATATTTGAGAAAACTTGCAACAAAATTTTTAATTTAGAATGTATTTCCACGAGCAGTTAACGATAGAACGAGCACCAATGCGAGTAGGTATTACCATAGCTGAATAGTGCGTCGTTAGTGTTAATCCGATTGGGGCATCGGAGCATTCTAGCCCAGCATTCGGGCACTGGAGCATTCGGCATCGCAGTCCAGAAATGCTGGACCAGGAATTTGAATGCAAATTGAAAATGCCATTAGATCAGCAAACATCCATCCGCCTTCGGATAAAACAATGCAGTTGTGCGCTCGTGATCGAGAAATCATTATGGTGGTGGCTAATGGAGTGTACCATTTGGTTAGATCGATCTATTACACTTAATATTCCATTTCTTCGCTCTGGTGTCGAGGCAAAGCACGGCGTTGAGCTCCACCACTCAACACGAAATGCCTCCTGAATTCGGCGGAAAGTGAGGAACGGAGTGTCTTAACACTAGGTTCCGTCTGCCTACTCAAATACTTTTTAAAAAGCAAATGGTAATTTGAATGTAGCGGGATTTTAACCTGCACCTTGAAACTTGGATGTATGTGTAGTTTTTTTTCATAGGTGTGGAAATAATACTTGTAAAATGTAAAAAGAACTAATGTAGTCTTATTTTATTTTATTTGCAAATATATTAAATTATTATTATTAAAACAAATAAAAAAATAACTTTATCTCAATTTGTAAACTAGCTATGTAAAACTTGGTGGAATTTTAGACAGGTTAGAACCTTATTTTTTCTGTGCTCCACGAGAACGTAGACCTGAATTTGATAATAATTTTGTCTTGTTACCTCTTCGCAATCTCAAGAAAAATGGTTGACAGACGAACAACAAATTGATCCTGTAAGGTTCCGTTTTATAGTTTCCGTTTTCATTTTTAAGGTAAGGAACCCGAAAAAAACAAAGTGCATTTAAATGATAATTACATTTAATATTCATACTAGATATAATAACTTGTTTAGCTAAATATGAAATAGTCACATAAAAGTAGGTTAATTCCTTTCAAACATTAACTCATTGAGAAAATAACTATATTTTCAAGCAGTTTGTACCCGCTTAATGACGCAACTGCCTCGTTAAACATTATAAAATTTTATATAAAGATACTTGTTTTCAGAATCGTTTTCACGACTATGGATAGCAATTAATTTCCTACTAGAAGTATTTATTTCTGTGGAAATTGTTTATTATATAGTTGAAAAGCAAAAGATTTTTGTTATTAACCGTCTTCTATAAAGAAAGGTTATCAATTCGACTGTATTTTTTATGTTTGTTATTGATTTTTAGGCTGGTGCTGGTTTTAGCTGGTGCTTCATTTTTTTAATTTAATCGAAGATTAGAATTCTTTTCAGACTATGGATAGCAATTAATTTTGTACTATAACTATTTATTTTTGTGGAAATTGCCAATTGAAAAGTGCTTGTAAAAGTCTATTTTAATAAAGAATATTTAGAATTTTAATTTATGAGTCTATGCTCGAGTGGTTTACTAGTAACCTATGAAGAGTTCCACTATTCAGGTTTTAGGTCAATCACCTTCGTCATGCACAACTAACAAACGTGCACGTACCCTATACCCAATTAGAATATTTTATTTTACTATATAGGATTTCGATAGGATAAACAAATGTTATTTTACTTTCAGAAATCAACATATGGGATTTCAACGTTTTTCCAAGTCGTTAAAGGGTTTCATTATCTTTCTTGCCCTTTATATTCCCTCAGTTTTACCTACTACATAAATATGGCTTACCTTCAAATAATATGGCTACAAAAATACGTAACCTACTATTCTTTTATTGTTATTACTTAGGTATAAAATATAAACATGGTTCGATTTACAGAATAACAAATAGGTATATATTTACAACTAGCGACCCGCTCGCGGCTTCGCCCGCTTGTACAACACAATAATTTATTTTCTTATCTTGTTGTATACTAATAAGCCAAATATTAGTGTTTATTACATCAGTTCTTTTTATTGTAGCAGCAAAGTAATGTGTAACATTTCTTAAATCTTTCAAATTCAAAAATAAAATTTAAATGATTTTCTAACTGGAGAAACTTCTAAATTTTTTATAGTTGTAAAAGTTTTCAAGTAAAAATACATGCATGAAATAAAGATTTCGAATACAAACGATATTTTTATACGAATATAATTTTTATCGATCAACTTCCACCAACATAAATCAAATTTACTATAATGCTTACACTAGGAGCTGTAATACATTTAATAATATTAAAATACAATATTATAGGGGGTGGTGGTTCTTCAGAAATGACTTTAACGACCGCGTCAGTCCGTCCCAGCACATCTCCTATACCCACAACGCTATATAGAAGAATTTTCGTCCATGAAGCAACTTGGAGTACTCCAGATATACTCAGGTCTAATTATGCTAGACGAAAAAAATGTGAGTAATATTAAGGAATCGTAGCATTTCCAGACCAGCCGTGGCTCAGGGACCCTAGCGTGCGACAGGTTGTGGCTTCGTTTACCACTCGCGGAAATGAAATATTTAATATTTTAATTTTCTCGCTCTGCTAATGACGCAAAGAGCGGCGTTGAGTTCCGTAGCTCAACACGCAATGCCTACAGAATTCGGTGGAAAGTGGGAAACGGAAGTGACAACTATTCTGTTCCAAATTTTAAATACAAATATTGCTACTATTATTTAATAGTAAGTAAAAAAAACTGGCTGGTAAAATGACTGGTTGAGGGCTCGATCACTGCTCGAGAAATGAAATATTTATTTAAATTTATATTTTCAATTCTTGGCTCTATTGTCAAGGCAAAACACGGCGTTAAGTTCCGCCACTCGAATAGAATACAATTAATTGTATTTTTCAGCAAATTCCTTCTTAAACAATTGGGATATATGGTGTCAATATCAACCAAAAGCGAGTGATTGGAAAGATGCTGTACAAAAGTAAATAAATACAATATATTTTCAATTTACTCATTTCATAATATTGTGATCATTTTAATAATTTCAAACTTAGTTAATGAAAAACTTTAGTATTAAAAATCTTATATAGATTATAATAATTAAGATTGATTTAGGCGTGCACCTCTTGGAAATCGATCAAGACCGATATACCTAATCTATTTTCATTTCCTCGCTGAGATTCAAAATGAGGCGTTGGGTTTTGCCACTCAACAGTTAGTACCTAATGAGGCGGAAATCAACACCGCACTTTTGCTTTGGCACTAGAGCGAAGAAATTAAAATATTAATAAATAACAATTCATTCTCCCGAGTGGTAATCGATTCAGGACGACTTCCGTGTAGTTTCTCTTTATAATTGCGTAATTTAAGCTAAAAAAAATATATGTAGTAGAAACACTAACTGGCTAAATTTAGTTAAAATGCTAAAAAATACAAATATTTGTTTTTTTACTCATTCCCAGATATTATTATGATTTACATTTAAATCAATGCAAAAAGTTTAAGTATAGTGAATGTAATGGAAATGAAAATAATTTTGAAACACAGGAAGATTGTGAACAACTTTGTAAAGGTAATATTTTATTCTTAAACAAATGCTTCAAATTATATGTATATATTTTTTTGTATTTTAAATACTCGCCATCTTCGGTAGGCAGTGCGAATTTACATACACCATAAAAAAATTAGCCCCACGCTGGAAACCTAGTGTTAAGCCACTTCGTTCTCTATTACTTGCTGAATACTAGAGATTGAGGAACTGAACTGAACATATTAAACATTAAATATTCAATTTCCTCGATTGGGAATCCAACCCACAACCTCTTGCGTTTTATGCGTTTTGTGCTACATACATCATCCTGATTTATTTTTATTTTTTTATATTAAGTTAAAAAATATGATATCTATCTCTATATATCTTTTTAATTTTATAATGTAGGTGTGATCAGCTCATCAATATTTACTGACGACCAAAATTACAAAAATATCTGCAATTTGCAACCTCACACGGGCATGTGTTTGGCAATGTTTAATAGGTGAGTTTCTATTACTTAGTTTTTAAAGTGAAACTTCCTTATGGAAGTACGTATGGAAGATATCTTATAGTAGTTTTAAAGAAAAAATGTCACGCTAAATTGTCACTTTCGACGTCGTCACGTCGTCGTCGTAGGGTAACGTATTAAATTGTTTAAAACTACTTGGGAAGTACTAGAAGAACAAAAAAATTTAACTTTACGGTGTAGTGATTGAGTTGAACTCAGCGCAGCTTGTTGTCTTCTTACCCGAGGAAATCATTCCCTCATTCCTTGAATAAATCATTCCCTCGAACGAGAATCGAATACACATCTATTATATTTACAATCTTACTCTCCCCCGCTGTATTATGACAGCTTTGTTTTTTTTAATATGATGAACAAATTATTTCAGGTATTATTACGATATAAATGAAAAGAAATGTAAGAAATTTGTATATGGTGGTTGCGGAGGAAACATGAATAGGTTCGATACTGAATTTTCATGTATGCAAATGTGTGCAGAAACTAATAAAACAACTTACAACATGTGTATGAAAAAAGTAAAGTAAAAAAGTAAAGCTTAATTAAATAAATACATTGCAAAGTTTGTATTTACTTTAAAAAAATACAAACCTATTATGCTTAAGATTTTCCGAGGCAGATCTGAGTTTATCTATAGGTGCATAGTTTTAAATATATTTTTTTACATTTTCTTTAAAAAAAAAAGGTTAAAAAAATACCTAAGTCAAACTCCGTAATATACGAGTATTATATCTTCTAAAATTTAAACTGACTTCTATCGTGTTCAGTTAATCACAGTTCAACTGCTACACTTGTCAGGGAATTATTTATTCCCCCGAATGGGAATCGAACCCACAATCGTCTCGTTTTCAATAAAACAATAACGGATAGATTGTATTTATACAATTTAAAATTATCTTTAGTAGAATGAGTATTTATAATTGAACCAAATTGAATTATTTGTGCCGAGGTGAGCCGCCATCTATCAAGCTTTGCCTCAGCAGGTGTGATCCGTTGTGATTGATTTTTTGTTTGCCTTAGGCGAATTAACGGCGACGCCAACCCTAATAGCTGGATCGATTACTTTTATATGTAACAAGATTTCCTGTGATTTTCTTAGCTTTTCGTTTTAATTTGGAAAAATCCTCAGAAAAGTAAATACAATCTATATATATAATAAAACTGTAAAGGGGTAAAATCTGTACATTGAATATAAACTAAAAAAAACACTTCAGGGGGACTCAATACAACTAATAGAAGGTAAAAAAATAATTTATGGAATTCTTGTTGTAAATAATACATTTTATTTAGGTAGTATAGCCATTAAATAAAAAAAAACATCTTCAACTTTCCCTTATTACAAAAAAAAAAAAGTTGAAAATAACGCTAATAGCTAAAATCTGGTATTAAGGAAATGAGCAAACTTAAAAATCTTCGCAAAAAGTTCCCACAGTTCAAACTTTTGGACCGGCAAATTCTTTGTCTATATTTAACTTGAAGTTAAAATAAAAATATTTGAGCTACGGTTAGCGGACTCGCAATTACTGGGGGACCCCGGCTTAATCCACGCTCCGACGAAGAAAAACTCCCCTAATTAATAGTCGAGCTGGATTAATTAGAGAAGACATGGCGGGCTCTTACTATTGGGGTTTTTTTAGTTTTTGACAGATGAAATTAGTTCCACAGTGCGGCTTAATGAAAAACTATGGTTTTGCATGTCGACTGCACATTTTGCATGAAGTTTTTCAAACATTTTCGAAATTCTATTATATAAGATATTTTTTTATTTATACGTATTTTATGTAACTCCTGACATCATCGTTCACCATCAGCAGTCTTTCTTTCCAATAACGTATTTAAAAAAAACACCTTCACTTTTTTCAAGCGTATCTAGAAGCCAAAAAATATTAGTATTCAGACACTCTGTTCAATCGTTCTTCCAAGAGGGATGTGAATTCTATTCTTTTTCATTTTTATTCTATTCCTCCTACTGATGTCCTCAAAAACTAAATATTATATTTAATAAGTCTAGAATAGTATTTAAAAATCAGCCATTTTCAAACTCTATCTCTATTTTCAAACTTGCGGTAAAATATTTAAGCCGGTTATTAGTCTTTATCAGATTGGCTTAAGCCATCAACATGGAGATTGGGGGGGAGGGTTTACGGCGTCGTTGGTGCTCCCCGATTTTTTAGTGTCGCCTCGGGCGCTTTTGCAGTGTCAGTAATTGGAGTCTAATTTATCGCGCGCCGCCGCGAGATTTATTGGCAAAGGATAAAGACTGTTTCTGTACTCATACAAATTGCAAGCCTTCCACGATAACGTTTTATAGCCGCGTATACGCGTAGTAACACCAGATATTTATTATCTGTTGCGCAATGCAGAGCACAGAGTAGCTTTTGTTATTTTTTTTTTTTATAAAATTTCGTACCAGATGCTACTCGAACAACAGATAAAAAATGTCACTACATTAAATTTACAACGCAATTTTTAGAGCGCCATTGAAACTAAACGGAAATAAATGAATATCAATGTGTTACAACAAAAAAATTTATTATCGGTACATAAATAACAACTAGAAAATATATACAAAATATAAAATATATAGCTAAGTGTGAATCACCCGAACAATTTACGCCAACGCCATCGGCATTTCGAAACGTAGAAAATCGATTTTATTATTTTAATATGTAATCAGCGCATTCGGTCGTTAATTCTTATCTTCCTTTATATTTAGAGCCGGCTATGGCCTGCAAAGTGAAGAAATGTTTTAGAGCGTTGAATATCTTCGCGTAATACTTGACTGATGTTACCGACGTTTCAGATTTAAACCTTCTGCACCTTATTTTTCTGCCGCCTGAAATTTGGAGAGTCCTTTGCTTATATGGAACCTAATTAAAAAAAATAATAAGATTCCAGGTCTTGATATTTACATGTCCTTACCATCTCGTATCGCATCTCTTCGTTGATCCTTTCACATAAATCGGTGGGTATGTCGTTCTCTGTTACGTCTTGCAACACGTATTTTAGTTCTGAAGTCCTGGAAAAATTATATATATAAAGTATATACTAGAAATTTATATATATAAAGTATATACTAGAGAAACTTGTATGAATTAGTTTTGATAATTATTTCAGCTTAATATCGTTTAATTAATTTATTTCTACTGAAAATCCATTGATTGCTACTAAATCAATTTCATGCTATTATTATTAAAAATGAAATAAACGAACTCAGTTCGAGTTAGCGCAAAAACTTGTTTTCTCTAATTGTAACGTAGCCTACAATAATATGTGTAGATATAAATATGTATAAAACTAGCTATCTGCTAGTGGCTTCGCCCGCTTAAACGACATAATTATTTATTTAATAATAAGATTTATTTTATTTTTATTTATTTTATTACAATTTTATGATTATAGAGTATATGTTACATTATTTAAGCACTCTAGAGCTAATGATTAAAAAAGGGTTTAAAAAACCTTGCAAAATAACTTTACAGCTATTTTATCAAATTTATAGAAAAAAATAAAAATATACATTTCTGCAAATCAAACAAGATATAATACAATTTAAATCATATACGTATCGAATCATTCGATAGTTACATAAACAATAAATAACGTTGAACGTGCAAAATCGATTTCTGCAACAATATTCCGATTGATAACCTTTGCGTGCAACACACGTGATAATGAACGTGTCGCAGCCAGGTTAGGCCAAATATTTCAAAAACCAATTAGCGCCCAACAAGCCATTAAAGCCAAAGCCTCTTTTGTATGGCTGATTTATAATTACAATATGTTATTATAATTACGATTTTCATTAACTATTTGTATACAACATATAATCGATAAAAGAATAATCGATTAACTTTTAATTATAATCTTTATCATGACGGAAGTCATTTCATAGTTACCTGGCAGATTCCACTGTTTTCCATTAAAAACTTATATAAATGTAAAATTGAGGCCTGACAGAAAACTTGCATTCACTTGGTAATGGATTCAATTCTTACTTAGGGGAATGTTTATATTAATTTTATTTTCCCCGATCTGACAATCAAAAAGCAGCGTTGAGTGCCGCTACTCAGCACACAATACTTCGAAAAATAGGGGGAAGTGGACAAATAGTTATAATATCACTAGGTTCCCACAGCACCCCAACAGCCTCAATCAAAACAAGTCTCTGTAGTTTTAAATTGAGTCAAAATTATGTTAAAAGCGAACACACGACGAAAATCAATCCCAACACTGATCGAGTAGGTATCTCAAGTAATTATTTTCCAGAAAATTGGAGCACACAAAATAGTAGTTGAGTGTGTAATATTGGAAATTTTAATTAAAAGTGAAAAGGATGAATTCGGCGTTGTTGTTATACGGCTAGAAATAAGTAAATATAAAAATAACGATTACGTGCCAATGGTACGCCTTGATTTACATAGGAAATCTTTTTGTTTGTCTGACTAATTATCTGAACTGATTTTAATGGGACTTTCATTGGAAGATAGAGGAAATTTGGGAGCAACATATTGGCTACTTATTATTCTAAATTCCTATGGGATCGGGATGTATAAACACACCAAAAAACCGCGACTAACGCCCGGATGGACATGGAATAACCATTTTTCCCCCTTTTTGCGACCAAAATCAAATAAGATTATAAAACGTAATACGACAAAAATAACCAACGAATTTTCTGTGAATTAAGTAAAAATAATCACATCGTTCAGGCGTACGAAGCTGCAGTCGGGTCGCTAGCTACAAATATCTATTTTATATATAGACTTAGAACTGTGGTTTTCAAGCCGAAATGATGCAGCAGCGTCACAATGGCTTAAGAGATTATTCTTAGTTATTTTTCTGATCACCAAGTATCTCCCTTAATTCTTTATATTTTTTATAAAACAATAATAAATTGATATTTCTTACTGTATATATATGAGCATATACGCGCTAGTGGCCCGTCGCGCTAGATAAGGTGCGTCCTCCTTTCCACCAAAATTATATTCGATAGCTTCCTGTTTACTGCACCGAGATACGACGTCGTCGTCAAATTTGCACCACTTATAAGCAAATATGTTTTAATATAATATAAACATTTAATATTAATGGATTTCCGCTTAATTCCAGGGCAATGCTTCTAGAATTCGGCGGAAAGTGGGGAACGGCAGTGTCTTAGTGGGACCGTTTCGTCTTAACACTAGATTTCCAGGTTCTCTCTGCCTACCCTTGCTAAATGCTACATAGAGTTTAGAGATAGAGTAGAAATTAAAACAATAATAAGTTAGAGCTGTTCTCCATTTACGATTCCACTCTAAGCTTAGAGAAACTAATACTGCCCTCGAAGTTTGGATTACGAGAAAATCTATATTTTTATATAGCGATTCCAACGAAATAACTTTTTAAATCCACAAATGGTATGCAGTTTAAAAAGTCCCAATTGCATCACGAAGCGACGGCATCCTAACAATCTACATCGTTTATATAAAAGAAAGTTATTTTAATCTTTGTATTTCCTTTATATAGATATATATATAGTATTTAATTACTATTCATAGGTCAGTCGTAGTGTAGGTGCACAAGTATGTGACTATAAACGCGACTGGTGGTGGGTTCGATCCCCACTCGAAGAATGAAATATGTATCCAAATTTATATTTTCTTTTTTCTGTTCTTATGTCGTGGAAAGCGCAGTGTGAAGTTGCGTCACTCAACACGCAATGCCGCCAGAATTCGGTGGAGAATGGAGAACGGAGATTCTGGGGAACAGTAAGTTTTATCTGCCTATCCCGCTGTGTATGGGTTCCAGCATGAAGCTGATTTAATTCAGATCTTTTTTATCATTATAACATGTAGGATGATGGCTATGTTCCTTCTCTACGAAAGTTGTTTATATTATGCGATTAAGCAGCAAAATTATAATTATAACATATTTACACAATCTTAATTGCTATCAAAACATATCAAAAACGTCCCAACTGACCTCTTTACTAAAAGAGGTCAATATAATATTAACTATAATTAAACTTTACATAGGAAATTTACAGATAGACTAGTCAGTTAATAGATTATTACCTTTCCGTCCCCCTTGGGGTTAACAAACACGACGTAATGGCCGCCGTGATTGTCGCCGGAGTGTACGAGCACCGCGTGTAGAGTGTAGTGGGCGGGACTCTTGGGTACTTCTTGCAAATACTGATCCAAATTGATCTCTTCGAAGAATTCAAATCTAAATGTATAAAGAAAAATAATATAACAAAATTTTATTATAACAACTTTCCTTCTTTCCTTTCGCTAAATAACCGGTGTTTATTTTATCATAGAAAAATTTAAGCCATTTTTTAGCTTCACGCTCCCTATATAGCAGGGTATATGGGTAGGCTGAGGGAACCTAGTGTAAAAACATTTCGTTCCCACTTACCGTCAAATTTTTGAGACATTGCGTGTTGAGTGGCAACTCTACACCGCGCTCTATCTTTTTCCCAGAGCGAGGAGTTGAAAATAATAAATAATTAATTCCATCGGTATCGAACCCACAAGCGATTACATTCACACATCGCAGTCTCTTAAATCTAATTAAATACATAATTATGTGACACAACCAAATCCTTCATGTATTCCGTTCGTAAATGCAAAGGGGTTGGTTTACCGATCATTAAATTTGACTGAGGCGTCGCACTTGGGGTCATACTGGAACCGCATCAAGTGCAAGTGTAATATTGGCGGAAACACATCGAAACGGACCCCCTTCTCCGCCTCCTGCAGCCCGTGCTCGCCCGCGTCGTATTTGTTATCGCCATCGAGCAACTCTATACTGATGTAGTCTTTGAATGATTCGTAAACTGAAAGAATAGAGTCGTATTGATAATCTCCTTTTAAAGAAGTCGTTTAATTATTTCCTTAGCTTATATGATGAGGATGTCACGGTGAAAATGAAGAAGAACGTGCTCTGGTGGTGTGGGCATGTCGAATGAAGTGATGAAATAATGGTAAAAAGATTTATGAAGGAAAAGTATGTGGTAAGAGAGGTTATGTAGACCTCGGTGGACCTTCGAAAATATAGAATCAATGATACTGGAGGAAGGTTACGTAACAAGCACGATGACACTTCGAAAGGCATGTATGCATATGAAGAGGTTGATGATACTGAATGAGGTGAAAGAGATATGTAGAAGCTGTAGCGTTTGCTGCTCTATTTTTCCTGGCTATAGGTATTCACTATGAAGCTAAAAAATCTGATATAATTATCCATGTATAAATTGTTTATAATTGTGGTTGATACCGTTGTGAGGAAGGGGAATAGTATTTGACTGTACAAGATATATGTAATTCATAGTCAGATCTCCAATCGGGGGAATGATTTTTCAAACGTTGTGATAAAACGCGGCCTTTAATTCCACCTGTAAACATTCTTACTTGTATTCTTTTTATCAAAATAAAAACATCATTAAAAGTAGGAACTCCGTAAAAATGTGATAAATAATTTAATTAGAACGTCGCAAATGGACACAAAAAGAGTTAAATTATTTTTGTTTCAATTTTAAGACGCATTTCTTCCTTTTGTGATGTAGCTTTGAAGATAAATTAAATTTAAATGTAAAAGAGAAAGTTTAATTGACCGTAGTCGTTGTATATTTCAAGTAAAATTTGGTAGTGATAAAAAGAAAATTATTGCTTTGTTTTTTAAGGAACCAAGAGGTGTTAAGACACTCTGTTCACATTTTGCTCTGAATTCTGGGGACATTGCGTCTTGAGTGACAGAACGCAATACCACGCTTTGCCTCGCAAAAGAAAATAAAAAATATTAAATATTTCATTTCCTCGAGTGGGAATCGAACCCACAATCTGTCGCGTTTACGAATGTGCTCCTGCACCACAACTGGCCTATTATTTATTATAAAATAAAAAAAAACTAAACTCACTATTATTTTTTCCCTTAACACTAAGTTGAATATCATAAAAGGTTTCGACGCGCGTGCTCGTGCAATTCACATTCTTACATTTGATGAAAGATGTCATCTTTCCTTCAAACAATTTGGGCACTGTGCCTTCAACCACAGTGCCTTTCATCTTATTTTCTAATTTATCTAAAAGTACCTGTAATGTAAAATTTACTGTATTCTTTTAGCTTCATTCTTTAGCATTGAGAACCTATTGCTAAGACACTTCGCTTTCACTCTCCGTCCAAATTAGGAACTCTTTTTGTTGTTAGACTCTATTTACATTTTTTTATCTACTCGTTCTTCCTAAAAAGTCAAAGTAGTAGAATAAATGCCGAATTTTATCCGACCAAATCGAGAAAACAAAAAATATTTTAAAATTTACCATTCCCTTGAGCTAAAGTCGAAACCAGTGCAATCCATTGACCATTATGTACTATCTGTCACATACAAACATAGATAGTAAAAAAGCAAAAGAATTTACTACTTAAAAATAATAAAATAAATTAAATCAGCTTCACACTGTATCCCGCACACAGCAGGGTAGGCAGAGGGAACCTAGTGTTAAGATACTCCGTTCCCCACTTTCTGCCGAATCCTGGAGGCATTGCGTGTTGAATGGCAGAACTCAACGCCGCGCTTTGCTTCGACACCAGAGCGAAGAAAATGAAAATGAGTGGGGATCGAACCCACAACCGTCGCGTTACAGTCACACCCTAGTGCACTGCACCAAGACGTACCTACTTAAAAATATATCAAGACAAATTATAATTACACGTAAAAATTCTTGAACGTCATGCTGCATAAAGGAATCCAGGGTCTCCCAGCCGAAACTTTTTGTTAATATTTTCGTGGCGACCGGTTTGTCCGAAAATTGCAAATCATAGAAAACTCTTTGGAGAGCAAACGCGACGGACCTCGAACTATCGTCTCCAACGGTTGGTATTTTGTATACTGCTTTGCGCAGCACATTTGTGAAGAATAGGGTTTGTAAGAGGGAATTCATGTAACAAGTAGCACCCTGATTTTTGAGGCCTGGAAAATATATTTATAACATTAATTCAATTAGTTTTAATATATACATCATTAGCAAATAGTATTAAATATTATATAGGCATATTAAGAGAATCAGAAATTTATATTTTAGTCGAATAAGGTTTCTTCATTTTTCTCAGGTCAGTTTCTTCAGGTCATTATGTTTTTGCTTATATGTAATGGAATGGTTACAAAGAATTTAGAGATATGTTACTCCATACAATTAAAATATAATAAAAATCAGAAATAGATTGAGGAACCATCGTTTGTAATCGGAAAAATGTAATTACATCAGAACTAACTATTAATTTTATATTTTTTAAAAAATAACCAATATATCCCGTATGCTTTTTCGAATCCCACGATACGCCGTGCGGTGCCTCTGCGACGACGTGGGCTTCTATAGTTATAGAATCATCTTTTATGAACCCATTGTCGGTATCCAATAAATCTTTCCATGATATGAAGTGTGCGAAGCCCCAGTCATCCTCTTTGCTGATGATTAAGACCAGATAAATTACCAATTATATATTTATGTTTAATTTTGATTCAAGTACAATACTTAAGCATATTTCTAAGCCTATGTCTTCACCTCTGTGGTCAAATGGAAAAACTAAGTTGTGTTTGAAATTAGCACTGAACGCAGATACAAAGACTCACATTGAACCTATTAAGACGATAAATGGACTATCCATTATGGTATTTTTTAAAATCGAACCCGTACTTCCTGAGATTAGCGCGTTCATTCAAAGAAATACTGCAGCTTTATAATAATGATCTAGATTGAATGGTATATAAAGCATAAACATACCAATGGTACATATGATGCAATTTCCTACACAAATGTTCTCCATCATGTTTGTACGAAAGAAGTTTCAATTCACCGAGGCCATAACAAGACCACCCAGGAGAGTCAGATTCGCCGTTGCATTGAAGAAAAATCCCGAGTGCCTTTTGTGGCTGACGGTCGGGCGTGGTGGTGTTCCGAATGAGGACTAGAATCTTCCACGGCAGGCACCTCACGTAGCACGGCGGTGATAAAACTTGTTCTTTCAGTTGACTAACATTTTGGACCGTGTAACGGAACGTTGCCTCAGCGCGTGCTATATCTTCGTCGTCCTTGAAAATGTTCTAAAAATATTTTTAAAAGTATTATTATTAAATAGTAACGAATAATATTGTTTATTATTTCTTTTATTTAAGATATTCAATGTTTTCTTGTAATTAGGTTACAAATATATAAATATATAATTTTACTGGTATAAATATACTTGTGCGTCAGCAATGGAAAAAATTAAAGTAATAAAACAAAAGCTCACTGTATTGGCTTGTAGTGTATCGGCTGTTGCATTTTCCGCGCTGCCGGCTTCGAGCATTTTCCAACAATGTGGTCGAACTATGAAAAATAAATCGTCGGTTAAATAATGGAGGCATTTTCATTTAAATACGTTTCATTATTCGTTTGACGTGTCTCTTTTATTACGTGTTATATGCGATCTTACCTCACTTTATATTATAGTACATGTTGGTTAAGTATCAAAAAATATAAAATAATTTTACAAATGAGGGGCCGATGACATTCGTGACAATTTGATTTTTGCGTGACAGTTGTTGTGTTCGAAATTTAAATGAGGATGAATACTTGACTTTTGTACAGTATTAGAATATTGTATGTCGATCTACAGAATTATTATAATCGAAACCAAACGTTTATTATATTTCTAGTAACTTGAATTGATTGTTATATCAATTATGTATATTATAAATTAAGGTTTTGTTTTAAATTGTCTTCTCCTTTTAGAAATCAATGTTATGTTTTTATGGAAAAAGACAAGTTAAATGAGCGTACCACGCGTAACTCCAGAGTTGCCAACCTTTAAGCTCGAGATAGACGGGTTTTTTGAAGGTATCTATGTAAATTAGTTTAATTTAAAAAAAAATAGTTAACGCGGTATCAATCTATACAAGTAAGTATATTATAAAATTTTTAATATTATCACAAGATATTGTCACTAAAACTATTACACAATTCTTATTATATATAAAACGTTTCAATAAAGCAACCATTTTATTTTACAAATCCAAATTAAAATAATACGAACAGCATACAAAATACTGTATTTCTACAATTAAACACAAAAATCTTTTAATTGGCTAGTAGCTTACGACGTACGCGAGTTAAGTAAAATGTACGTGTAAACTGTTCTTCTCTGAGACGACGATAATTCCACTCTACGAGTGAAATATAAAGAGCTAGCAAGCGGTCGCTCTCTGTTCTAAATATTAATTAAATCCCGAGCCATCTCGTGAAGACATTCAGTGTTCAGAGATTGACAGACAGAGCCTGGGGATCCTTAATTAAAATTTCTAAATAGCCTCCTTATTAAAGACAAATTATTCAAACATATTAATTATGAAGGCTGACACCGTAAGGCGCTTCCAAGGCACAAAGACATGAAATATTTATATAGAAGTTATTATTAAATATATAATAGGTAAAGAAGCTGTTTTTGGACAAAGCTTAGCAGTCTATATTATGGTTTGCTCTTATAATTATGAATCTTTATTATTAAATTTAAATGAAATCTTCATCTAATTAGAAGCATAACTGACGATTTTAAACAATGATCTTTAAATATACTATACTCGTAAAAGAGTAACTAAGTTTTAGAACCAGAGAAAACTGAGAGTGACTGTAACAGGTGTAACAGGTTCGATTCCTACTCGGGCAAATTAAATATATAATTACAATATTTTCATAGATAGATAATATATTCTTCATTAGTAGAGGCATTCGTACAAATAATTCTCCGTAATGATCCGTTCGAATGCGAATGTTTCCATTAACGTTAATGTAGTTAATCATTGTGTCTCTAATGGCGGATCGAGTTCCCTATAATCTCGATTTGTCGTTCGCTCGCTTGGTTACGGTTTGCGATAGAAAATACTTAACTAATTTATTAAAGATGGCTACCATATATAGTTGTTTAATACATATTAGGAAATTGTTAAAGAACTATGTTCAGGGTAAGTTCATTTTATCTCAAGCTAGAATGCGAAAAAAATTGCTGATAAAATATTTATTATTTTTATTTTTGTCCCAGTCTGCTTATTTTTCTTGATATATAAAAAAATCAGTATTGAACCAATTACATTTATACAAAAAAAGTATAAACGTAGGTATGATGGTAATAAATTAAGCATGACAAAGATGACAAACATATATTTTTAAAGTAAGTTATATAAATTGCTTTGAACACTTTCGCTTCACATTTTTCGCCGAATATTCTAAAGGCATCCTCGAGAAGCATTGCGTGTTGGGTGGCAAAACTTAACGCCGCGCTTTGCCTCGGTATCAGACCAAGAAAATGAAAATATTGAATATTTCATTCCCTCGAGTAAAAATCGAACCCACAACCTGTCACGTTTACTCGCTTGTCTCCTTGCGTCATAACTGTTAACATGTTTCTTTATAACAAAAAATCAATATAAACATTCAATCAACACAACATTAAGCCAATTTAAAATATAAAAAAAACACAGAAGAGAACAGAACAAACACAGCATATCAAATAAAAAGAGTACAAACAAATAAGGGAAAGAGACGTTTCCTGTGAACGCCACTTAACTATATATAGAAAAAAGGATATAAAAGGAACCCGAGAGACTGTAACAAGGCTCGCTAATTAGCTCCCTCTATATTTTCCCCCTATTATTTTCACATTTGCATACGTACACGTGCCTCGCTACGTAGCGTCTTTGTAGTTTGTGCGCGAATGTCCCTTTGTTCGTACGCCTTGATTATTATTACGTTCGGCTACATTTTAAACATAATATAGACATGCGAGTATGAACAAAGGCTCATTACTGAGATTGCATTAATGGAGACATTTTCTGTGTTACTTTTTACTTTGAAATTACTTTGGTTGTTCGTAGTCTATTCAATTCTCGGGGTTTATTTCTGTGTTTTAATATTTATATTCACTTTTTTTACTAAGGCAGTTAAAGCTGGAGTTTGATTTCCATGTAATTCTTGAGAAATTGCTAGTTGAGTGGCAGAACTTAACGTCACGTTTTGTCTCGATACCAGAGCGCCGAAATGAAAATCTAAAACCTCGAGCAAGAATGTGTGAGAAAAGAATCCACAACCTATAGCGCTTACAGTCGAACTTTGTGCTCCCCTTTTTTCCGCCAGTCGTGGACTAGCCTAATAAAAAATGTTTCATAATATCAATTATTTGGGAACTGCGAGAAATGCTAATAATAAAATAGAAACCTGTGTTCATTTTCCCTTCATACCTATTCTAAATTGTAATAGTAATAACATTCCAAATAATCCAGAGGATTGTGGAAGGGGATTAAATCTTGACTTCGTTGTAATTGAAACAAGGTTCCTGTGAGATCCGATTAACTGTAAATGATGCTGACGCGACCCCATTATTGAGGGGGGATGTTTTCATCAGATATTCAGAAATGTCGAAGGTGAATTTTATTTCCATTGTATATTGGTATTTTCTTAGATATTTCTATTATTACTAATTTAAAAAATATAATTAAAAATACTTGTATAGTTTTAATATCTTTTAGGAGCTAAATGCTTATGTCTTAAAATAGTTTTAAATTTATCCAAAATTTAAAATTAGATTTAAAAGACACTACTCCCTATACAGCCTTTAACTGACTGACTAAACTGACTGACTGACTAAAGACGTGACTATAAAAAGCATTATGTAAGTATTTTTAGCTATATATCAAAATAAACGTTTAATATTTTCATTTCTTGGCTCTGAAGAAAAATAATAAAAAAAAATATCACATTATTACCTACAAGTATCTCATAATCGACAAATAAAATATTATTTTAGCAGGATAAAGAAAAATAGCGCACAAAATTGGCTTGTGAAAAATGATTGGGCGAATAAAATTAGCTTTCTCATCTTGAAATCGAAGATAGCTGAAAATGTGATTCCATTCGATGCCAATCAGACTTGCTCATTTGTTGCCTCGTCGGGCGACGTTTTAGTGTTGGCGTGAAAATACTGAAGACTTTAGTAACTTGGACTTCCATATTAATTTTCTTGAACTTAAAAAAAATATTGGGTAAACTAATTTAGTTAATTATTGGAAATAATAAAATTTTATTTCATATACCTACCTACTTAATAAAAGTAGGAATGGTACGATTATAAATCAATTTCATATATTACACATATATTAAGTGTAGTTTTCAAAGGAAGGTACCTAATTGTGGCTTTTGGGCCCCCAAAAGTGTGACTGCAAATACGATAGGACAGGTTGTGGGTTTGATCCCCACTCGAGGAAATATTTAATATTTTCATTGTTCTAGTGTCTAGGCAAAGTGAGTTGAGTTCCGCCACTCACAGACAGAGACTCAGATACAGAGTGTTTTTTTTTTGTTATTTTATATATTTTCTATATATATTTTGTGTTTTTTTCTTGATGTAATTATAAGCGCATTTCATTTTATATAGCTCGATCTGTACAACGTTCAGTAGAGCCAGGCTTAATTTCCTCAGGGAGGTCCGAGAGATAGTCAGTTCTCAGTTCTTATCAATACCAGAAACTCAATTAGTAACAATATAATGTAATATGGAATCAAGTTATCGAAGAATGTATAGAAAATGAAGCTAGGTAGTGTCAGTGTAGTAAAGCATACACTATTCTATAAGATCGGTTAAGTGCGAGTTGACTCTATAATACGATTTTTTTTGGATTTTTTCGTATATTTGTATTGGGAGTTCGTACTTCTTGCCAAATTTCATAATTGTAGGTTCACGTTCAATTTTCATACAAAATACGCCCACTCCTTTCTTTTAATTGCGTTGACTTAGAAGCTTAATTCTTTTCTGTGCTGCAAGGGACCTTGGTTTGGATTATTTGACATTGATTTCAGCTTGATACCTCCACGTGATCTCGAGACAAAATGGTTTTGACAGACGGAGGGAGTTCCGTTTTTACAATTTGACGTACGGAACCATAAAAAGTAATAATTAAAAAAAAACCTCTTAAATCTTTCAGAATTTCGACTCAGCCGTTTCTTATGATTTACAGACGCAAATACCCAAGATTTTCTTTAAAAGCGAACACGATTACATCGATCGTCGTATCAGGACCATTGAAAGGCACACAAGGCCGTCACCATCGGAAGCCTTGTTCATTTCTTTAGAATGAGTGTCGATAGTATGTCCTTTACAATGTTCCAAAGAATGGATGGCTTGGAAATCGTAAATGTTAAACATTTTACAATAGATTTACTAGATGTGTCTATTCTCTTAATAATCTTCTTAATTCTTCTTACGTATTTCTTAATAGCTTATTAAAGAAGATACGATATCGCAACAAATAATATTATTTTTATATTAAAGACCGTTTGTAAAACTTATTATACTGACTGACTGACTCAATTCTGTAAATCTGTCCGTGTAATAAATACGAACCTTAAACACTATTAAATAGTATTAAATAATATTAATATTTACGAGGATTAAGGTACTGCTACGGTGATCTAATATAGTCCATTTTTTCCTCAACTATTAAAAACCAAAACAAAGATACATCTTCACTTCAAACCACTATTATTGAAAATAAGTGCATTCAACCTACCAAACAAGATGTACCTATCCCAAAACAGAACCTAAAGGATACCTAAAGCACAATTCTCTTTCTCTTTATTTCTCTTTATATTTACAATTCTAAAGACTCTTCCTCTACATTCTAACTCAACAGTGGACTGGGTACCTACAAGTAACTCAATCCCGTACAAATGGACGCTCGTGGCCGCGGTATAGCGTTACAGAAGTGACATCGGACTTCCATTTCCCCGGGCTGAGGCGTTAACTCAATTGCGACCACAATTTTTCCTTTCGCTTCAAGCTTCGAACGTGATGTGAGAATTGTGTAGAATCGCTTGTATCGTTGAATGGTGGTTGTTATTTTTTATTTTTTTCTGAAAAAAAGTGTTATGTACATTATTGATTATATCTAAAGATATTATTTACGTTTCGATTGTTTTTTTTTCTGTGTTTATCGTAAAATATTAAAAAAGTTGTAACTTTAAATGTATTTTTATGTATTTGATATTTTCATTGCTTCGTTCTATTGAGTTCTGCCACTCAACACACAATGCCTACAGAATTCGGCAGAAATTGGGAAGTGAAGTGTCTCACTAGACTCCCTCTGCGCACCCTGCTACATGCAGGATACAGCGTGAAAAAAAATGTTTATTTCATTTCTTCAATAAGGAATCGAAGCCACAACCTGTCGCGCTTACACACTGGTACTACTGCGCTACGATGAGCTATTAACTAAATTAAATTCGTATAGTACAAAAAAAATGTTTAATTATGTCTCATATATATAGTAGAGTTCTTTGCCTCTGATCTGTCTGATAAAAACAAATATTGTTTTACTAGGAAACATGCATTGCATATAAAAGCATAGAAACAGTATAAAAGTGGAGATTGCAATAAGTGTAGCTTTGCAGTTTTTTTATTACTTCATCTTAGGAAAAAGTAAGTATACGCAAGTACATTAAATAAATTTGCTAAAATGAATTACATACAAATAATGGCTTATCTCTATATTATAATGGTATGCTTAAGTTTTTTTTTAATATTGTTGATGCTGTATCCCGCATAAACCAGTATAGATAAGGGAACCTGGGAACCTAGTGTAAAGACATTTTGTTCCCATTAAAACAATTCCGTTCCCTACTTTGCGTGTTGTGTCGGAACTCAACACCGCGCTTTGCCTCGTTACCAGGGTGAGAATGAAAATATTAAATGTTTCATTCCCCCAAATGTCACGAACCCGCAACCGTCGCACGCTTGAGCTCCTACGACATGACAGCCTCAAATAAATTAATATTTAATCATTCACCTCACATTTATAGAAATCATTACAATATTATACAAATATGCTTTTAAATTCAATTGATTGTTGTTAATATACCTAGTTGGTACAATAGAGGCCTCATGTCTGTGCCTGGGTGTAACAATAGGCAGGTTAAGGTTGCCACTTGGGTTGACATGCCTGTGTAAACACACGGTCGGTGATTTCAGTCTTGTAATAACGACAAAGCGTTACAATACTGAGAACAAATATACTTTCCTAGGTATATATGTAATATATCAAACATTAAATCATTTTCACGCTGTATCCCGCTCACAGCACGATAAGCAGAGGGAACGTAGTGTTAAGACAATCCGTTCAGCATATTCTGCCGAATTCTGGAGGCATTGCGTGTTAAGTGGCAGAACTCCACGCCGCGTTTAGCCTCGACACCAGAGCAAAGAAATGGAAATATAAACAGATAATGTTTCACTTCCTCGAGTGGTATTTATTAATATTTTTGAGAGAATTGCCTCGAACAAGAATCGAACCCACAACCTGTCGTGTTTACAGTCACACGCTCGTGCACATGCGCCACAACTGTCCTCAAAGTTGTAAAAGAAAAACAATTAAATAATATAATCATTGTAAGTATATTAAAAAGAAAATAAAAACCACATTCCATGATACTTGTCTCTCCATTCTTATTACAGTCAAACATTGTGTGTACCGAAATGCGTAATTTATATTTCGACAACAAAAGGTGTTCTTCACAAAAACTCGTACAATGGGGTAATATCAATTCCATAGTTTCCTTTTGATGAAGCCTAGTAACTATGAATTTTCAATTATTACATGTAGGTATATTGGATGGGATCCGATATTCGAATTTACCAAAAATGAAAGCTGTCATTTGTTCGAAAAATATTTTTTTTTTAGCTTTCCCCTTTATAACGCACAGAGAAGGGCAGGCAGAGGGAACCTAGTGTTATGACATTATGGCAAAACTTAACGTTGCTTCATTTCCCCTGGTGGGAATCGAACTTACTACCTGTCACGTTCGGAGTAACACGATTGTGCCCCTGCACCTCGACTGGCCTCAACGCAAATGCATACCCAATATCTCCAGATTCCGTGCAATTTGGGGAATGGAAGTATCTTAATAGGAACAAACTGCCTTAACACTAGGTTCCCAGGTTTACTCTGTCTATCCTGCTACGTGCGGGATACAGCGTGAAGCTAAAAAAATAGTTTGTATTCGATAATGAAGATTTCACCAATAGATACCTATTTTCTACATAAAACATAGAACTATTAATAAAATTCCATGTTTTCCGTATTCCAATGTTAAATTCCTATAAAGTGCCATTTTTTTCTTCAGCCAGCTCCACTACGTCATACACGCTTCGGTGCCAGAACTGCTAATTAGAAGTACGGTACAAAGAGCCACCTTTGGAATTCCGCTTTATGCGAGAGTGTGTAACGTACTGTTTTACGAATTTCTTTGTGCCAATTTTCTCTTTTTATTTATTTTTGATGAACTATTATTCAATTGTGTTATATGTTATATCTATGTATCTATCTATATTTATAACTAGCGGACCCGGACGCGGCTACGCCTGCTTAAAATATAAGAATACTAGCGGACCCGGACGCGGCTACGCCTGCTTGAAATATAAGAATATAATTTCTATAGAAATATAATTTCAATCTAGATGAAGTGCTAAAAGTGACTATTATATATATTATCATAAGGATTAATATCAAAATGACGCGGTAACGAACGCGGTCGCGTAGCGACAACGGTTGTTATTAACATGGTTGAATTAATTGCATGTCAAATTAGAAAGTACTTTAATTTATTAGTATATATGTTTAATTTAATGTTATATAGCCTATAGCACTTCTGAAGAATGCAGCTTTCATACAAAACAAAAACAAAGTAAATCGATCCAGTAGATCCAGAGATCTTAGCGTTCAAACAAACAAACAAACAAACTCTTCCGCTTTATTATATTAGTATAGATGAAAGTGTAACTGAAAGCTGGGTCTTCGTGGAAGATATGTGAGAAAATGTATTATTTGGGGGAATTTATAAATTTATTTAATGTTACAGTTTTATTGGTTGCTGCAATTTTTTTTTTTTTGAGAAATAGGTATTTTCTATATTGCAACACTGAAAAGCGTCAAAGGTGACGCCTTGTTCACCCAGATCCTTTTAAATATAAATATTTCCAAAAATGGGAGTTGAATCTGTAACCATTGCTCTAACCAACGCTATTTCTCTTCGGCAGATTGTGGGGAACGGAGTGTCTTAACACTAGGTTCCCACTGCCTACCCTGCTGTATGTGGGATACAGCGTGAAGCTGATTTATTTATTTTATTTTTATTTATGTTAAATATGCATGTTTTTGATAGTAGACGCAAGTAATTACATTTGACTCTATACCTTCATCCTATTACACTAATTGAATAATAGCATTACTTAGTTAAAAGTGTTCTTCGTTAGCCATGCAGGCGGGCGCCCGGTCGGTATATTGCGTTTTAATATCATTTAGCCAGTCGTGGTGCAGGGGAACTGTAAACGGACAGGTTGTGGGTTCTATTTCCAGTTAGGAAATTAAATATGTTATAATTTCATTTCTTCGCTCTGGTGTTGAAGTCAAACGTGGCGTTGAGTTTCGTCACTCAACACGCAATGCCTCTAAAATTCAGCGGAAAAGAAGGAAAGGAGTGTTTTAACATTAGGTTCCCTGTGCCTATCCCATACACCATGATGCTAAAAAATTAAAATAAAAAAATCTATACTTATTACTGGCAGAATATCCAAAAAAATAATCTCTTATTTGCAACGTCGCACTGAAATGCACGTTTAGTTTAGCTAAAAATGCTACAGTTACTTAAGTGACATTTTGAAACTCAAAAATAACAGATCCTCTATATCAGTAATTTCCACTTATTCAATATCCTATTCCCAACTTAAATAGATAGATAGATAGATAAAAATCTTTACTGCACACTTAAAAAGATACAATACAATAAATTCTTATAACAAAATGCACAAAAGCGGCCTTATCACTACATTTTTTTTAAAGCTTCTAGACAGAGCCACGAATAGCTCTACCGCCTTAAAAATATTAAATATTTTCAATCATCAGCTACCTGAAACTATATGGACCTGCATATGCTACTTATTACATATTAAAGCAACATAAACTGATGCTGCACACAGGAGTAATGCTGCAAAACCAGTGACTCATCACCAGAGTGAAAAGACTACCATGTAATATTACGTTTTTGCGTTAGCTCGGTACACCAATGAAGAGTGTTTTCATAAAACCTAGCCGAGTTCGCTTCGCTCTGATCTTTTAATCTCTTAATTACATGAGCACGACGCGAGGATACCAAAACCAAATGTGTATGGGAAACGGATGAGTGCCGACTCTTCAATTTAAATTATTATTTCCGTTCCGTTGCTAAATCCGTAGCATGTTTGGTATTCAGTTTTGAGATTGTGCCTTGATTGCTGTTTTGTTGATTTTTACAAATAACTGTTTGAATTGGTATTATTTATATAGGAAAAATTTAAAATTATTATTTTATTGTCTTTTTTGTTTTAAATCATTGTTCTATAGTGAAATATATATTTATTGATATTATAATTTATTCTATCAGAATGAAAATATAATATATTTTCCAGGAAATATGAACCAATGTAGATACGATTCGTCCCGTACCCCGCACATACTGGGTAGGCAGAGGGAACCTGGGACCCTAGTGTCAATTTTCCATAATGACATTCCATAAATAAATTCATTTTTCCATAAATTAATTCTCCGCCGAATTTTTGAGGAATTGCATTGACTATTAAAGATATTACACACGATATCTATAACATATAGAATTACAATATAATATATGGCTTATTTAATTGATATCATTTAATATTACACTTAAAATTGCAATATTTTACTGTAAAACAAGTTTACTTAAACCCAATGCATATACATTCCCTATACTAATGTTTGTTAAACCCACACAAAATACTCCAACTAAGTGCCTGCAACGTCGCTGCTCTACCCGTTTAGGATTTTTGCAGAATCATCTTCCTACGATTCCTCTCTGTTGAAAAGTTCTTTTTTTCCTTTTCGACACGGAACGCTTCGTCGGTACATTTGAGGTTCTGAAACTATCGTTATGTGGATATAAGAAAAATATTCGCTTAAAATTCCGTTTGCTTAAGTATTTTTGTTTTTTTTTTTATTTAACTCGTGCTGCACGGGCACAAGGCGTTCAATCTCCAGTCGGGGAAATTAAATATTTAATATTTTCAATTCTTCGAAAACAGAAGTGTCATGTTCATAGGATCTGAGTGTCTTTACTACTGACTGAGTAGGTTCCCAGGTTCTGTTTGCCTACCCTGCGATATTGTGGGAGATAAAGCTAAAAAATAAATAAAACCAATACAATTTTTGAATAATTTTTTAATAATAATTCTAAACAGTGTAAAAATAACTGATAGCATAAATGTATTATCTTCGTCAAAAAAATTAATTCATACAAATTTATACTAAACTTCATAAAGTCCTATAGACCGTTTCATTTTTGCAGTAGAGAATGTAGAAGTTGTGAGACCAAAACTAAAGAAGACCAGCGAAACCATTTTATACAACAATTTAGCAAAGGCTTTGTAGCATACTTGGTCAACTACTTCATCTGCCAAAGGATAAGTTGTTCGTGTATTATATTATTATATACTAAGATATTTTTTATTTTATACTATTTTACTTAATTAATACTTGTTAGAACGATGGTTTTCCTTTGATGTTTAATTATTTCTTTTTAATTAATATTTTGTATTATATTTTTTATAATTGCCTCATATTAAAAGCAAGTTTTTTTCGCTTATTCTATAAATGAACATATTTTAATTGTTGAAACATTACTTTTAATATGTATTTTGTATATAAGCATTATAATTAAAGCGACGGTTGTGGGTTCACTCCCCACTCGAAGAAATGAATTATTATTTATTAATATTGAGTGGGGGAGTGTCTTAACACTAGGTTATCTCTGCCTACCCTGCTATGCGTGGGTTATCAGCACAAAGCTGATTAACATGCTCTATAATCAATATTAGACTTTGTAATAGTGTAACGACTTCATCGATGAAGATGTGACATGACATTTATGCTATCAGTTCATTTCTTTGATATTTGAAACCTCGATGGTTATTTAATGGGTTTATGTATAAAATAAATATTTATATTTTACCAAGGCATCGTTTAGTTAAGTATTAATTTATAAAAAGTTTATAGAAATCCACTTAGGGCAGAACGCAGATGCACAAAATTGATTTCTTAATATAGAAGATAAATTTAGTAGCTTAAAATTTCATCGTTAACTGAATGTGGCGTGGACAAGGTAGTTGAATTACATTAGTGTCTCTTGCACTTTCTGCACTCTCAATTCGACTCTATTTTTTTTTAGTTTCATATATTATTTTGTGTTAAAAGGATATATAGTGTGAAGTAGTATAGGGTTATAAAAGAATCCTTGATTCCTATAGCCTCGGCTTGTGACGATCGAGAAGCACCCTCGGCTTAGTGGATAGTGTGGACGAGTAGATGTGCCGGCCCATGAGTCCCACATAATCGTAAACCGGGCGAAGCACCCGTAAAAAGGTTTCCGGGAAGAGAAATAAATCACAAATCGAATTACTTATATTTCCGAAGATAAAAGTAAAACAGCACTTAAGCTCTCCTTTTCATCAGATGCAAAAAGTGACGAATCTATCATAGATAAGGAAGTTATAAATATGAAAGAATACTTTGGAAATTTACTTTGAATATTTTCCCGACACGCTCTCGTACAGGGTTTGACGGACGACGAGAAAAATTGCATTGGAAGAATTTTCCAATACGGTCGTGATTGCGCACTTGTTACAATGCAAAAACAGCTTGAAGAAAATATTTTTTAGAATATAACGTCTTTTTTATTATGTAGAGAAATTATTATTTTTGTATTATGTTATTCAAATTTGACACTTGTATGTTTTTATTTTAGAGACCAGTCGTGGCACGCCTTAAGCGTTTGACTGTATACGTGACAGGTTATGGGGTTCGATTCCCATTCGAAGAAACATAATATTTGAATAGTAAAAAATATTTAATAAATACTATTCTGTCTCGTCAAATGACAATTCTAAGCAATTATCTTTAAGTATCACAAAGATACTAGCAACATAAATAAATTGCAACAAATGTATAAGAATTTCGGCGTAGCCCGATGTGAACGTATGGCTGGGACAGTTTCTAAGAGGAGCGGGTTTAAACTCCGCTACTTTTAAATTGTTATATGTTTTCTAAAAAGTATATAGTGTGATTCTAAGAAATTATACGCAACTTTGTCAGAATTAGATGTGAATTCACGATTTTACACTCAGTTACCCTAATTTCAATAGTGAAAATGTAAAAAAAAAATGCTAGAAAAATGCTTGTATTTTTTTCTCTTATTAATATTTTTTTATCTATTACCGTTATAAAGCCAAATAACAGTATGAAAACGTTTTCTCTCTTAAAGCACCAAAGTATATATTAAATATAAATGATAAATAAATTCGTATCCATCTTAGGGCGGATATTAAAAAGGCTCACACTCGGGAGATAAAAGGAAATAAAATTATGTATTATAAAGTAAGGAATCGGTCGACAAATGTTCGAATTTGTATTAAATATATTATACTGAGACCAGTCGTGGCGTAGTGGGTCAAGCGTGTGACAGTAAGCGCGACGATTGTGGGTTCGATTTCTACTCGGAGCAATGAATTATTTATTAATATTTTCATTTCTTCGCTCTGGTACCAAGGCAATGTGCGGCACTGAATTCCGCCATTCAACACGTAGTGTCGCTGCTTACGCTGCTGAAAAAAAGGTAAGAAAAAGAAAAAAAATATTGAACAGTTAAAAATATATTTTTTATATTAATATATTTTTTCCCGTGTCTAAAGTAGGTAACTTTGTATATCATAATTTTTTCCTTATAAAAAATAATGAAGTACAAATTATAAAGTCGAAGCTAAACGCTTTATTAAATTTCGAGCGAAAAATTTTTCAAAAGCTTTACAATTACATTTTAATAGACGCACTTGTTACTTACCCGGATGGCACTCGAGGTGTTGTTCGTAAAAGTAGGGCGTCCTTTCAGTGTAGTCATTACATAGTAAGTCGCGAGACACACTTTCTTAAAAGGGGCTGTTTTTTAAAAATATTGAGGGTTGAAAAAAGAAAATGGGTTGGGGTCAGTCCTGGCGCAGGGTCCCAAGTGTTAACGCGACGGGTTGTAGGATTGCCACTAGAGCAATTGAAATATTAAACTTTTCATTTCTTCCCTTTGATGTTGAGGATTTCTGGAAACATTCCTCTAGGATTTGGGAAGAATTTTAATGGTAATGGAGTGTCTTAACACTAGGTTTCCAAGTTCCATTTGTCTACCCATCTATGGATAGCGTAAAGCTAAAAAAAAGTTAAACTAAACTATTTCTCATTGGGTTCTTTCCTCGAATTAAAGTCTTGCAACCATAAAGATTTTATATTCAGTGAAATCATTTAACAACGGACAGCTCGTTCCGTAGTATGACGTAAATCATATTTATATTTTATTTATAATAAAATATAATTCAGATCTACGTCTTGGTGCGCACTCCAATTCCAATTTATTATACACTAGCGACCCCCTTGCGGCTTCGCCCGCTTTTACTACTGGATTATTCATATAATGTATGTTTGCAAAGCACTTAAGATAATGTGAAAATTAATTAAACCCTAATGCAACCCGCATTTTCGTAGTTTCAATAAGGATTTTCCAATTGTTTTACTCGGCAAGGATTTTTTAGTAGGTACCGTAATTTTAAATCTGTGCTACTAATCTTTTCAAGTACTTATTCAAATATATTTAAATGACTATTTTTAGATAGTTAAATGACTATTTTTAAACGGAAGAAATTATAAGCAAAAGCCTACCTACTAATAACTACTACAAAAAATTGGAAACCAAATATATCGCGCTGAAATAATACATTCAACTCCAATTATCCAATACGTGCAAACGCATCTAAATCTTCGTTGCTATGCCTCTATAGCGGGCGGGTTTTTTTTTTCGAGCTTGTGGTTAATGCTGAAGAGGGTATTCTGTCCCTGATGAAAAGCAAGCACTACGTGGCTGCCTGTGAGGAAAATTAAATAGAATGCATTGGCCGGGAATCAAACCCGGGCTGCCCGCGTGGGAGGCGAGCATTCTACCACTGAATCACCGATGACTGCTCATGACGCGCTTGTATAAGCAAAACGTCGCGGGACGCATGGCGAGTGGCGAGCCGTTTCGCAGCAAGGATTTTTTGATATTGTAACAATTTCTAAAGTACTTATTAAAATGAAAAACGTTTTGATCTACATTAAATGGCCAACGTAACTAATATACTTATTTATATGCTGAGAGTAAGAGATAAGTAAAACTTGAGTCGGCACAGCTGATGAGTCAACGGCGGGATGTGTCAACAATTAAATGCGTTTTTCTCTAAAACTATTCGCAATTTCGAAATAGTGTAAAAAGCAAATTTTATCTTCGTTTAACGTAGAAAATTAATAAAGTATTTTAAGTATAAGGATTAATACCATTATGGAAAAATATCCCTCACAATAAAAAATATATTGAAATTACAATTTTTAGACAGAAATATGATCACTACACGTTATTCTTAAAAGATAAAAATATGCTCTCGCGGACTTTGTTGTAGATCTTATTAAGAGGAACAATACTCCAGTACATTTTTTTCATGTAGTACTTACCATTAGAGCAGCGCATGCGCGAAAGTGTCTCAACGGGTAGGACTTTATACACATTTATCGTATTTATGTTAATTTACATAAGAATGTACAAATAATAAACTATATATAAACCTTCTACGGAAAATACTCGACCTAATGGTGAAAACCGCATAAAAATCCGTTGGGCGGTTTAGAAGAAGAAGAGTTAGAAAGTTCAGACAGACACAAAAAGCGACTTTGTTTTATAAGATATAGGATAGGATAGGATAGGATGTCGGAATTTGTAGTACTGAGGTGGTTCCGGAACGCCAGCGCCATCTGTTGGCGCTCGACAGAGTTAGTGTTATGCATCGGTATGGAAGGGGCGAGTCGAGGCGAGCCGAGGCGTGGCCGACGGACATCGACTCACTTTGTGTTGGGCAGTCGGCCGGTGCAGACGACACTGAAACTGTCCCGCGTTCCGTGCTGTGTATCTACCTACTGGGATAGCGATATAGCTGCTTTCTTGTGAATTGATTACGGTGTTGTAATTAATTCGTAATATCACAATTGGTGTTTACTCATGCCAACATTATCCACTGAAGCCCACAGTAGACCGGGTACTCAAATACTATATGCGAGGGATATCCACCCAACTCCGACATATATATGTATTCAAAAATGTTAACTGTCCTTCGATATGGAAATTTACAACACAGTAGGTACCTTTTGTATATGGGCTGATGTCGATTAAGCTTTATAGTTTAAACACAAAATGTGATGCTTCCTTGGAAGGAAACAGCCAGCGCGGCGTTTAGTTCCGCCACTCAACACGCAATGCCTCCAAAATTGTGGAAAAATGGGGACCAGAGTGTCTTAACACGTTCCCTCTGCCTACCCTGCTGTGTGCGGGATACAGCGTGAACCTGATGTGATTTGCTAAATAAAAATTGACATATATAATATATAAATAATTATTCTGCTTTTCTGTCTAATTAAATTAATTTTTGTATTAATCATACCTACATTTTTGTTAAAAGTCGTCTGTAAACGAAGACTAAGCCTTCACAAATGGTGGTGGAAGTTGTTCTACCCTGTGATTGTTCAGCTAAATGAAGTTGAGATAAGCGAAGCTCTATTGAGGAACCAGTTATGTCACGTTGTTCAAATATTGATTTGTGTGACTTGATGAGATCCATTGTTGGCGAGGCTTTTATTGTCAGAATTGCTGAATTAGTCGACGTACAAACAAAATGAGATATAAATAATAATATATTTATTATTTTTATATATTTTTTTATTATTTTTATTTTCACGCTGTATCCCGCATAAAGCAGGATAAGCAGAGGGAATCTAGTGTTAAGACACTTTATTCCTCATTTCCCGTCTAATTTTCGAAGCACTGCATATTGAGTGGCAGAATGCCACGCTTTTTTCCTGGCGCCAGAGTGAAGAAATGAAAATATTAATAAATAACAAATCATTCCCCTGGGCAGGAATTGAACCTATAACCATCGCGTTACAGTCGCACACTTTTACATTTGTGGCCTTTCGCCAGTTGGCCCCTATGTTCTCTATGTAATTTGTAGAATTAAATGTAATATGTATGTATAATAAGATGTTATACTGAAAATACATCCACTTAAACTTATAAAACAGTGATTTTCAATTTTATTAACACTCCAACATAAATGCATTTTAATATGAAAAATAATTTCCACAGACTCCAAAGCCTGAAGCCATATTTTTATTTGGACACATAATATTTTTATTGGAAGCGGTTCTCGTATGTACCCTGGCTGGCGAAATAAAAAATCTAATTTTCCATATATTGAGGTGGGTGCCCAAATGGAGGCAATATCGAAGTGCTGATTTGTCGGTCCACTGAATATTGGTCTGGCGTTGATTCAAATCTGTACGAATGCCGTACGCAGGGAAATTTACGTGGCTTAGCTCTCATAGGTGGTTCTTGGTGTATGTCATTGCTAATTTTCTAGTTTCTTGTATAAAAAATATATGGTGGTTTTTTTTTTATTCTTTAATAATAGGAATAACATATTATTTGATATTATTTTTGGGTTTTTTGTTAAAAAAGTAATCAAATTAAGACCAGTGGCGCAGTTGGCACAAGTGTGTTACTGTAAGTATGGCAAGGCTGTGAGTTTGATTACCTTTCGCTCCGGTGTCGAGGCAAAAGTGCGGCGTTGAGTACCGCCGCTCAATAGGCAATGTCTCCAGAATTTGGCGGAAAGTACGAATTCAAGTGGATTAAAACTAGGCTCTCTCCTCTGCTTACTCTACATGCAGAATAGAACTTGAAGCGGAAAAAAAAAGGGAATGCACATAACATTTACATTACATACATTGACTCTCTCTCTCTCTCTCGTAAGAAAATTTAAAATTAATTTTTGATCGTAAGAAAGTTTAAAATTTATTTAATTTTAAAATTTTAATTAGACAAAATATTTAAACTCAACATTTAGAAAAACTTCTAAACGTTTCGTAAAAGTTTCTTTTCTTTTCTGGAGATCCAAAAACTTTTTCTAGAGAATATACCTCAACGAAAAGCGCACAGAAAAGTGACATTTTCTCGTAGCATAGCACAAAACAGTAGTCCAGGGCCGGTAACAAATGTCCTCATTAAAAAGGATAAAGCTAAAATTTAAAAAGGCGGTCGTTACTGGAGATTTTTTTCTACTAAAGCATATTCCTCCCTTGTCATTATTTTTTGCGTCATTTGCAACGGTAGATGACATTGAGGCATGTTGAGAATTAGTCAGGATTTATACAAATGTTGGACTAGTGTGTGCTTATCATTAAGTTAAGTTTACATTTCAACGATATAACGATACCTTATATGGTACCTACCTACCTTTTTAGTAGGTAGTTAAGAAACATTGGATGTAAAAGCTAGTTCAAAGATTCTTTTAAATATTCTCTTTTGAAAGTAAACGCGATTATGGTTTGGTTTTGATCGAATGTCTCAAAAATTGGGTGGAAATTAGGGAACAACGTTTGCTATAATAGCATTTTCTAATACCATACAATTTTTTTATATAGTAAAGATATTTATTATATATGCTATATACTATTTTTCAAAATTATATACAATTTTAAACAAACATTTATTTGGTACTGCATATTTCTTTAAAAATAAAGTAAGAATTTAATTTAATTCACTAAACAAAGTTTTCTAAGTATTTGATTTAGCATTTAGCAGCGCCACATTAGGTATATACTTCGCGGAGACAGCACTTTGCAATTCTGATCTTTTAGTTACAATAAAAAACCAGTCAAATGTGAGACGAACTCGGATTCCGAGGGTTCCGTATTAATTCCAGGTAAATATCAAAGGAATTAAAGTTGCGGACGTATGCAACTCACTTTGTTTGAAATGAGCTACAGATAAAAGTTTGTAATGTTTTTTTTTATGAAACATCTTTATTTGTACAGCAAATTCCCACTTTATGTCAAATTTCATAATAGTAAATCCACGTGAAAGGATTACGCATACAAAATACGACAGAATCGATGCATAAACGTTCGTTATATTTGATAATCATTTCAGATCCATACATCCACGCGATCTTGAAATAAACGTTCTTGAGAGACAGACGGACAACAAAGTGATAGTAAGAGTTCCGTTTTTCGTTTTTAAGTACGGAACCCTAAAAATGAACAAGAATATAAACGTAAATTGTTCTACATAATGTAAGATGGTGTTGTCGTCTAAAGATTTCCATTAAGTAAACGCGAGCATGCTGATTCATTACAATCATTAGAGGGCTCTAGAAATTGGGGTGGAAAATTATTAGTAATTTACGTTTACAATGAAATTAAATGAACGTTATAATGGCCAGTGTTACTTCGGAACAGGTGTTTTGATAATAGTATTTTTTGTGGTAGGGTAGGCCTTAGTGTTAAGACACTCCGTTTCCCACTTATTGTTAATTCGAGGTATTACGTGTGGAATATTTTGTTTATCTTATGAAGAATCATTTTGAATTTGGTATCGATAGAGAGAGGAACTCGGAAAACGGAGGTAGAACTAATTTAAAGGAATTCCTCATACTTAAATTTAGTTTGCAAGTCTTTTTAAAAAAGAATAGTTCGGTATTATCTTGTTAAAAAAGAAAAAAAATATCTTATTATAATTTCGCTAAAAAAAATATATGTCATTTTATATAAGGTGGTATTTCATTAAATAATAACTAATATCTACATTGAATATAGTGGTAGTATACAAAACCATTATAAGTCAAAGAAAAAAATTTATACATACTTTCAAAGAATTTCTCCTCATTCTTATATTTATTCAGGATTGACAAATACATGTTGTACTTTCAAGCTCTTATTTACATACGCGTAATATCAAAAATTGTAACATCTACTGAAATGGTTCTTTTGCTTCTAAGAATGAATTTATATTTTTTTATTATGAAGATGTTAATATAATAATAAAAAAAAGAATATAACTAAAATTACGTGTTAAATATTTTTCGATTTACAGTCATTTAGGCTTTAAAATTAAGCTATTAGTTGAAAACCTTAAAATATTCTAAATATACTTTTTAAATACAACAAAAATATTGGCTTAAAAAATATTAAATTATTCCGATTTTGCGAGGCCGTCGTAAAGGGTTCAATGCGTATTGCCTCAAAAATATGGCGGAAATCCTAATCCCTCAGGTTACCCCGCTATATGCGCGTATCACGTAAAAAAAAATATTTAAAGTAATTAATTATGCAATTTTGAATCAATTTATTGTTATTTTAAAAAGAAAAATTCTAATCTACAAGTACGCGTCGGATCCCCGATACCCGGTAGCGATTTAATCAAAGTCCGTCGTGATTGTATTAAAAAGTAATTTATTTTAGTTCGCGCGAAAGGCATGCCATGCTCTGTTAATTACGAAACTAATTAAAAACGTCGAATCTGTAATTAATCTCTTTTAAAATGATGCATATATACTTCCCCCATTGAAATGTTTAAGTATCTTCAAGAATCATTGTTTTATTTAAATGAATAAGATGAATTGAAATACATAATTATAAATAAGAAATTCATTCCAGATATTTTAATAATTGTGTCACAGAACAATGCCTGCAATGATAATAAAACATATTAAAAAAATTGGTCAAGTGCGAGTCGGATTTGGGTTCCGTACCAATTTCAGAATTGTACGTTAACGGAAAATACAACTTAACTGAAAGTTATTCATTAGCTTCAGCTTCACGATGTATACTGCATACAGCAGGGTAGGCAGAGGGCATTGCATGTTGAGTGGCAGAACTCAACGCCGTGCATTGCCTCGACATCAGAGCGGAGAAACAAAAAATATATATAAATAAATAATCACTGTATCTTAAAGTAATTAATTGAAAATTAAAAAATAAAATTGCATTTATTAGTTTGTAATAGTTTTATTATAGGTATTTAGGTAAGCAGTGGTAGGCAGAGGGCCAATCCTGTTGTGTGCGGAATACATCGTGAAGCTGATTTTGATGATGACGACACTAATTGATAGTGCTCGTAAAGCGTATATACGAAATCATCTTTAACATAACTCTTATATAATTAATTTAATTTTACAATTTATTACAAAAGCTACCAAAAACCAAATTCCATGTTTGAGCTTACATATGTATATGGTATATAACCAACATATGGATCTACCATGAAGCGTTCAGGTGTGTCCGCTGCCGCAACATTCCCATCAAATATGAAAGGGAAACACCATTTCGGGCTCGTTTAATAACGCTAGGAAAATGTTTATTACTTTCATGTTTTAAATTTTAAAACCTCGACCTCGACTAAAGCTACGCCGTATTCGTTAAATATTATCTGGCTTTTGATGGTCACTGAAAAGTTCGTATCTTTATTTTAAAAATATTTGGCGATTGGCCGTTTTTGTTTATGTTTCGGATGTATTTTGAGGATTATTGTTTTTTTTAATATGTATTGAGAAAAAATGTATATTTGATATTTATTGTTAAAAAATATTCTATTAGGGCTGCTAACTTTTAAATAAAAAATTGCTTCATAATACAAAAATCAAATCAAATCAGCTTCACGCAGTATCCTGCACACAACGGTGTAGGCAGAGGGAACCTAGTGTTACGACGCCGCGTTCCCCACTTTCTGCCGAATTCTGGAGGCATTGCGTGTTAAGTGACAGAACTCAACGCCCCGCTTTGCCTCGACACCAGAGCGAAGAAATGGAAACATAAACGTAAATAAATATTTCACTTCCTCGAGTGGGAATCGAACCCACAACCGTCGCGTTACAGTGACACCCTTGTGCCGCTACGCCACGACGGTTTCTTCATAATACAAAAATGACACTAAACATTTCCGGCGAGTAATTATTCGTCAAGAAAAGTAGGTTAAAACTTAAATCAAGATTGCACTTCGAAGTTAGAAGTTCTTAATGGAATTTGCCAAAGAGCGGGCTAGTTTAGAGGTATTTCTATATTCTTCCCTAATTAATAAATAGATGTAGTTGAGACAATTACAAGAAAGTCTGAGTGAGTTGACAATCTTTAGTGCGGACGGGCTCATTTTGTATGAAATGAGCTACAAATATAAATTTGTCATAGTTTTTCTTCCTTTTGTATGCTCTTTATGCCAAATTTCATAACTGTATATCAACGGGAAATATCATAATGTTATTTCTACGATAAATTTTATCTAAAAATATAAACAAAAAATTCCAATTACTTTCATTCGATTTTAGAGCTCTTTACAACAAAAACTTTATCAGGCTCGCGACAGCCTATCAGTTTGTTGTTGTTTAAAAATGTTCACATATTGCTTTTTAATTGTTATACAGCATGTTTCACAGCAATATCAAAATATATATCGAATATTTGACGCCCTAGTGGCACAGATATTACTTGATTATTTAAACTTGGGGGTCGTGAGTTCATCAAGTGGTGCAGCTAGTAACAATTGAATTTTATAAGTATCGATGTTTAGTCTTCTACTGTAGTATAAATTTCTTTCCGCCGAATTCTGAAGGCATTGTGTGTTGAGTGGCGGAACTTAACGCCTAGAGAATAAATCAAGATATTAAATATTTAATTTCATAGAGTAGAGATGAAACTCACAACCGTCGCCACGACTATCCTCCTAGTTTTATAGTAATCTTGTTGTTATAGTAATTTATATTGCAGTACTTAGGTTCCAGCGGCACCGCTCTCTAGCTCATGTGGTTTATCTGGAAAAAGATACTTCTCTACATTACCTACCTTACTATATATATTTTTATATTTAAATGATATAATATATATATTTTTTTGTCTAGCTATATTTATATTTATTTTTGTATATGTCATGCCTAATTATTAATTTTTTATATTAATTATTATTACTATTAGTTTTTTTTTGTCTTTCTCAATTTCACTGCACTATCTTGTCTTTCCCGCAACTTTGCACTTATCCACTTCCACGGGTTGGCTGGAAGAGATCTCTTCTAGAGATAAGTCCACCGCTGTGTATGTCTTTTCGCAATGTATGTTTTATTATGTGTTAATTTGGTGCAATAAAGAATCTTACCTAAACAATGAAAGGCGAACTAGTGCATAGAAATTGTACGATAGTCTTCTTGTTAGTTTAAAACGTTCAATTGAATAAAAAGAGCGCAACATAGCTAGTAACGTAATTCGTCACAATCGGAATTGTAACAATTCTCTCGGGACAGCTTTGAGAAAAATTGTCGCTAACGAGCTTGGGCCCACCTCCGACCACCCTAAACCCCCCCACAACCCCCTTTTGGTAGCACTTTAAAAACCCTTTTGCGATTTTCCGCGCCGAGGAATTACTTATCAAGAAAAAGTGAAGGGAACATTAATCCATTGTCTAACTTTTTTAATAATTCGAGTTTATGAACAGATTAAAAGTATATTATATTAATATTAGGTATAGATATGTTAAAATAGATCCTACAGAAATGTTTTGTTCAAGTGTTATATTTAATCGATCGCATTTTTAGGTCAGTTAGAAATCAAATGGAAAGTTGTTTTGCTTTTTTTGTGTTGTTTTACACTTTCGAAATATAATTATTTGTTATGATTATACCCAAAAAAATAACAATAATCTTGGTCTAATCACTGTTATAACAAATATGATTCGGAGTGGCAAAAGTCTCTGGATCCTTATAAAAGTCGTATTCTCAATGATTGGAACATACTAAAATTTTCAATAATGGCATTTTTTATAATAAGCTAATACTTTCTTAGTCATCGTGGCAAAACAAGGTAGTATCTTTATATTACAACCAATTTCACTTGAAAACCTGAGAAAATTGGGTATCGAATTCCACCGCGATATTTTTAAGTGGGATGAAAAGTGGAGAAAGAGTCTTCACAGATCTTCTTAGATTTTTTATACTCTGCTATATGCGAGAGACTCATAAAACTAAAATAAGATTTTAATAGAAATGACCACAGTTTTAGAAAATAAAAAAAATAAAAAGAAACACTAGTAACATTGCCTATTTTATCTTAAGACAATAAAACAAAACAAATTGTTCTAGAGCAAGAACAAAACTAAAGCGAGTCTATTGCTATAATAAAACAATATAATGAACAATACTATAAAAACTTCAGTTCAGTTCATCCACTCCAAGATTGTTAACTGATGTGTAAAGTATTCATTCATTCATTCGTTCTTCCATATCCAATACTATGTGATATTTATAAAGAAATACAAGTATCGGGTGAGTAGTGCCCTCTTTATCCACGATTCAGTCCCATTAGCAATTTTCCGATCAAATGGTTCACTGGGTTATTTGATAAGGATCTGTATATAGGTTTGTTTTATTTTCACAGTTTTATAAGGAACTCTATTCCTGAGTGTTATTTAAGCTTTTCGAATTAGATTTCGATCTCCTATACTTACAATATTTATTAAGGTCAGTCATAGCGCAGAAATACGTATGTGACGGTAAACGCGACTGGTTGTGGGTTTAATCCCCACTTAAGGAATTTAAATATTTAAAATTTCATCATTTTTGCAGTCTGGTATCGAGGAAAGAGTGGAAGGCACTAGAGGGCGAGGAAGATCTCCCATGCGTTGGACCGCCCAAATGAAAGCTGCAGTAGGGGGACCCTTACATGAGTGTACCAGGCTCTCAGCCAGTAGAGATAAGTGGCGAATGCTTGTGAGGCGTGTAACATCTGCCGCTAATGTCACTTTGTGATGACCACGACCGCTCTGACAAGAGTGTTACGACAGAGAAGAAGAATCGAGGTAAAGCTTGGCAGTGAGTTCACCCACTTAACAATGCCTCTAAAATTCAGCGGAAAATATTGAACGGGGTGTCTATTCCGTGCTATATGCGGGAGAGAGAGTGAAGCTAAAAATTGAATAAAAAATAAAATAAACAAATGTGAACGCACTCTTAGCAATTTTATATAATAGAACAGTATGCCAAATTTTCGTAAGTCATTCTTAAATAAGTCAGATGGAAAATTGACGTTTATTCTCCGAAAGAAGTTGTCAACGCAATTATACTTGGACGATTTCATAAAGAATTTTTTGACAGCACGATAATAATAATTTATTCCGGTCCATTCTATTTCCATTTTCGTTATAATTAAATGAAACAATTCCATTAGGGTACAAAGTGTGACTGTAAAAGCGATAGATTGTGGGTTCGATCCCCACTCGGGGAAATGAAATATTTCAGCGTGCTTGATAATAATCAAAAAATTTACAATATTTTATTAAAACCTTTTATATGTCTACCTACTTGTCATCTACTTGTCATCTATTCTATAATTAAAATATACCGACGAACGAGACCACCAGCAACTTATATTATGACCACAGGATTAACCAACTAAGTTGTAAAGGTGCCATTATGGTGAAAGCTCAACTTTCCACTCGATGGTAATTGTAATCGGCCACTTTGCTTCCATTAGAGGGATGCTCGGTAATGGCTGGACCGCACTTAGTTCCAGTCACGGCCCGACGCGGATTGGCTTTGTCAATAGACATATTATTAGCTTTGTCAGGTATGTCTGTTTGTATGTTTAAAACGGTGGTGGGAAGAATCTCCTGTCGATGGGATTGATTTGAAGGTTTTCAGGTCCTTTGGAAGTAGTTTAGTATGTGATATTCATTCTGTGCTTGGAGAAATGATGGAAAATGAGATAATTGATTTCATTTAACTAAATATAGAGGCCAGTCGAAGATCAGAGTCACAAGCGTATGACTGTAAAAACGACGGTTGTGGGTTCGGTTCTCATTTGTGGGGCTTGCTACGCTTTGGTAAATGCTCGGCCATTCAACACGCTATGCTTCAAAAATTCGGCAGAAAGTGGCAAACCGACGTATCTTAATGGTGAACAGAGTGTCTTAACATTAGGTTCCCAGGTTCCCTCTGAACACATTAAGAAAAAAATAGCATTATATGGTTTTATATACGTATGTATGTATTTAAATGATACAGGTAAGTAATTGTAGCAGCGTACACATGTTTTTTATAAAAGTACTCCATAGTTCAAGCTCTATAACCACAGATCTGTTTTGAATTTTTTTATTCAGCTCATAGGCATATTGAAACAGGATAAAAAACAGCCATAATTACGTTAAGATAGCATAATATAAATGAAAATAAAAAAGGAACCAGCTAACTAAGGTATCTTCAATATCCATTACTGCATGACAGGCAGCGTTGCAGTGCTGTGCAAACAGCAACGGTAGCAGTCGACGGTCGTGTGGCCCAAAGTATATGCTGGTAGCTGGATAGTCAATTCTATTTTTTTTATTAGAAGAAGATTAATTTAATATATTAAATAATAGTTTACAAAAATAACATCTGAATTCAAATTCATTTATATAATCAATTCTGTGAAATTTGTTTAAGGTTTAACAATGACCCTGATATAATCTGAATGTCATTTGAAAAAATAGAGCCTTCTATTCTTCATCCCGACAGTTATTTTTAAAGTAAAAATAAAATAAAAAAATACTTGCTACTTCATTATACATTTTTTTCAGCTTCACGCTGTATCCCCGTGAACCCCAGAGGGAACCTAGTGCCCCACTCTGTTCCCCACTTTTCCGCCGAATTTTGGAGGCGTTGAGTGGCAGAATTCAAAGCCGCCCCTTACCTCGACACCAGAACGAAGAAATGGAAATATAAATTTGAAATAAATATTTCATTTGCTCGAGTGGGAATCGAACCCACAACCAGTCGGTTTACGACTGCGCCATAACAATATAATTATATTATTTTTCAATACAAAAAGCATAGTAATACATAATTATATCTCTATAGGGTCTAAATCTTGTAACCTGCAACGATGCAGATAGCCATTAGATCAATGATACATTATAGGAAATTATACTATATCATAATAATTACGAATATATCAAATGGAAATAGATGTGTGTGTCAAAATTAAAACAATATATACCTATATGCTATATGTGTTAAATGGTGAAACTCAACGCCGCGATTTGCCTCTACTCCAGAGCGATGAAATGGAAATATTGAATGGCCCCGATTGGGAACACTCTTGTGCGCCTGTGCTACTTACTGGCTTCAATTAAAACAAAATAGATTTAAAAATTAAACAATTGAATAATAAAATGTTTATTACATTATATTCAGTATTCATATATGTATTTACGAGTCTACATTTATAAGGAAAACGCAAAATTAATTACTATTATCTTAAACAGTCAAAACTTACGCCGAACCTGAAAATTTGACGAGTACTTCACCGAGGCTTTACTAAAATGAATTAATATGCTTCCAATTTTATAAGAACTCATTTATTTTTATGAATAAAATTTCGTCATGATGAATTTAATATTAATTTATAACATTTAATATAGTATTCGCACACTTAGAAAATAAAAAGGAAACCGTAAAACAAAATACAAATTTAGCAGAATGTAGTCGTTTAGACTGTTCCTATGACATGTGTGTTCAAATTACTCGCTGGCTTTTTTAACTTGATTTAAAATAAGTCCAATAAAAAGGGCAGAAGTAACTTGGGAACCTACTGTTAAGTCGTTCTGTTCCCCATTAAGACACTTCCGTTCCCCAGTTTCCACCGTGTCAGGACTTAAGCCGCGTTTTGCATCGTTACCAGAGCAAGCTTACACATTCGTGGGGTGAATTGCTGTAAAACTAATGTCCACCAAAACAACGTCAGTCTTTTTTATTAGTCTTTTTAGATGAAAAATTACAGTAAAAAAAAATATAATTGGTAGATGATATCGAAGTTACTTGCTGGTTTCTTTGCAAGACGCATCTGGAGCAGTCATATATCTATTTAATTTACGCCTAGAGTATTTTTATAGTGTGGTATATAAAATACAAAATTATACAAAATAATAACATATTTGCTTAGTGTTTTTTACTTCTATTAATACTGCTATTTATTATTAACAAAGTAATTATTTATATTAAAGAAGACAAGTACACGTTGGTCATTATCGACACATATTAATGTATTGAGCTTTCTATGTAATTGAACAATACGTAAAGAATAAATGTATTAAATATATCTGTCTGTAATATATATATTTTTTGAACTCCATTTTCCACATTCAGGATGTTGGGGAATAAGACTTTAAAAGCAGGGTAGGCAGAGAGAACTTAGTATTAAGACACTCCGTTCCACACTTTCCGCCGACTTCTGAAGGCATTGGGTGTTGAGTGGCGAAGTTCAATGACGGACTTTTGCCTTGGTGGCAGAGCGAAAAAATTAAAATATAAATAAATCATTCCTTCGATTGGGGATCGAACCCACAACGTTGTGTTACACTCACATCTCTGTGGCACGACAGCCTCAAATGTTAAAAATATCTATGTGTACTTTATACTAAAACAACACATTTCAATAGTTAAGTATGAACAATTATATCAGCAACGTTTAAAACTGCATACCCACAGATAGTCCTATTTTTTTGAGATGTCCTTATATAGGATATAGGATAGGATAGGATAAGTCTAAATGCAGTAATATTTAAATTTTTTAAAATTCTAATTTACTTTAAAAGCTAGTGTCGCTACAAAAGCGATAAAAGTCATTTCTATAATTAAAATGCAACACGCTTTCTACTTAATTGTTCCCAATACGAGTCCACTGTTACTAGATATCTATTGAACTTTGGTGACGATTGACCACTCTGTGAGAGTCTTACCATATTTGGCTCAGTCTTTTTTTTAATATGGCTATTAATCCTATGAATACATTAACTATAATTGAAAATATATTTTGCGTTAGCAGAAATTATTGTATTCTAACTAAATCACAACGACTCATTTTAGGGTGGCGATTATTATTTGAAATTGCTCTAATCGGTATTCCATTAGTACAATTCCATTTTAATCTTAACACTAACTTGCCTAAAACTGAGCATTTATTTTTCGCTTTAAGCGTGTTAAGCGCATTCGCTATTATCTTCTTGGCCCCATACTATTCGAAAGATTTTCAAAATTTAAAATTTCGTATTGAAAATGGTCACTATTACTTTGCAAAAGATACAGTGTACTCCAAAAATGTGAATAAAAAATTGAAATTCACAGCATTTGTATTGGGTTTGTATGTTATTTTAATATCGGGGATAGTAGTGCTTGTCGATATATTAACTAAAAGTGACCATTTAGTCAGTCATTTATATCATGTTATCATGATGTTATATAATTTACGATATATATTTGAATTTTTTGTATTGCATTGTATCCTTCTTTTACTGTCCGAACAAGTGAAATGTATAACTAGAAAAATTTCCAACGAACGAAAATTGATACTTCATGATGAAGACACTGAAATAAATGGTGAAATAGTTCAAGAAGTAACGGGGTTCGATGAATGGACAAAGGTTTATACGAATATAAAGGAATGCTCTAATTTAGTCAACACAGTATTTGGAGTTCAGGTGAGGCTGGTAAATTAACAAATGTGAACTTTTCTGATGGAAACGAGAGACAGTAGAAAAATATGTAAATTTTGCCCTACCCAAGTAAAATATGCTTTGAAAGGAAGAGAACAAGGAGATCCTACTCCTTAAATTTATGATAAGTTTCCGTTCTAGTCAATTCTTATATGACGATGGAAAACGCATATTAACACATTTTATATCCTTCTATAAGTCTGGAAACAATCAATAGTTTTGACATTTGCAAAAAGACAAAACTTAATGGATTTTATACAATTAGCAGTTCACTGTATTTTACAGTGTACACAGCAGAATAGGGAGAGGGAACCTAGTGTTAAGACACTCAGTTCCCCAATGGAATTTGTGATATACATAGGTATGAAAAAGAGGTATTAAATTAAAAGTTAAAGCCTCTATGAATCAATTTTTTATTTGTAATCTATTTTTTATTTATATATATTTACAATATAAACTAACTATATTAGCTTTTTTGTAATTACTTTCAGATAACAGTAACGCTGACATCGATGATATTTTTCTTCATAATATTTTTGTATGTTATTACTTCTATGAGTATTTCAGTAAGTATTTTTATATTATTAATATTTCTGTGTATTCTTTATTTCTGAAACGCACTCAACGACGGGCTTGAACCGTCGAGATCGAATTACAGTCACACTCTTGGGCCTCTGCATCAAAATGGCCTTAAAATGTGAATAAAATAACTATAGAATCTATAAAATAACCATATTTAACTTCTATTAAATAGGGCTATTACGATATTATAATTATATACTCCGTAGAAACAATATTCAATAGTGGTTTTCAATGTTGCGCTTTCATACGTCGATCAATGTAAATTAATTGATGAAATGATTATAGTTGAAGCAATTAAGATATTTTTATAATAACTGCTATTCGTATGTATATTAGGACAAAATTATTAAATTTTGAAAAAGCTTCTGGTCTTATTAATATAATATATTGGCGATAAAATTAATATTTTTTTACTTTAGAGGAACTTGAACCCACTCTCGGCTCAATTACTTTAGATTAAGCTTCAGTAGCCAGAACTACCACTCCGCCGAATTCTGAAAGATCTTTTCCTCTTTACCAATGCGACGAAATATTTCAGTACCTCAAGGTAAAATCGAACTCACAACTAGCTGTACTTGTAATTGCCACGCCTGTGCCCCTACGCCACGACTGGCCTCAAATCAATTGTTTTATTTACTAATATCAATTTAATTAAAAATATAAATTGTTTTGAAAAACACAATTGTATGAATGTTAACGTTAACGCGCTAACCCAATACCCAATGCCTACAGAATGGAGAATAATCACTAATTTTAAATTCTAGCTCATCGTATTGTCTTTTAAAAACAAAAAATACCCGTGAAAGAATTATTTTGATACGTCTATTAGTTTTTGAGATATTGTCCTTTAAAGTAAGCGCGCGACGCGAGATTCCGTCGGGCCATAACCGACTCGCGTGACGTCACAGGTCTTGCAAAACGCGCTCGCTCAGTTCGTGTTCGTTCACTCGCAGTTCGCGCTCTTCTTTAGCTGGCGTTCCACCACAAATTTAGTTTCGTTTAATAAATAATATATAGGTATATTTTTAAAATCTTTTTTTTTTCACATACATAATGTAATAGCAAGCATTGCATTTTAAAATATTGAAGTTTTGATAGTACTTTGTCAAAAAATCAGTTCTATCCTGCTCGGTTTCATGGCGTGTGGTACCAAAATCTTAAGCTTTGATTATTTTTATTGTAGTATCGATACTAGAAAGCTAGATTTTTTTCCAACAACACTTGGCTTGGCTTGGGCGTTACCACAAACTTAATCAGTACTTTAATGGAGAGACTACTCAGAACTTTAATGGAGGCATACAGGAAAAAAAAGAAGAGCTCTGCATTAGATTTGCGGCCTTTTTTGATTTGCAGAAGGCCTTTAACTGTGTGCCTCGTCAATGTTTGGAGGGCATTGCAATCCAAAGGGATCCCTGAGGTCTGTTTTGAGATTATCAGAGATATGTACTACGATCCCGCTTTGCGATTCGCGATGGTTAGGACTGCTGTTGGAGACACCAAACCCTTTAGATCACAGTAGGGGGTGGGAGGATCCAGGACCAGCCTCCATAGGTGATGATGTATGCCGATGACATTACATTCATTGAAGAGAAGCAACTAATGCTGGAGCGTAAAGTGAACCTCTGGAAGGGTGCGTTTGAGAACGGCGGTCTTAAACAAAATGTGTCGAAGACCGAATACATAGCCTGAGGGAGCCCGGACTCGAGTACTGTCCTTATAGGTCCTGAGCCAGCCGTTAAGTTGGAAAAGTTTCAAGTACCTTGGATCCGTTATGCATGAGTCTGGAGGCATCGATCACGATGTCCATGGCTGGATAAGCGCTGCCTGGGCCAAATGGTGGGAGGTTATTGGTGTGGTCTGCGACCGCAGAATACCAGCCAAGCTCAAAGGGCTGATATATAAGAGTATCATCTGACTGGTTCTATTATACGGCAGCGAATGTTGGCCAGTACTATCTCGGCACGCTGAGGAGCTTCACGTCACGGAAATGAAGATGCTGCGGTCTGACCCATTCGAGGTAGTCTTGGGGTCCATGACGTAGCGGATAAGCTCCAAGAGCGTGATCTAAGATGGTATAGCAACGTTGCGCGCCGGCGTAGGAACTATGTCGGATGCAAGTTCCTTGCTATGTCTGTCCTGTCCCTGGAGCTAGACCTCCGAACGCCCAAGAATGCGGTGTTTAGATGTCGTGATGCAGGACATGAGTGCCAATGGTCGAACCACTCAGGAAGTTACAGATCGTGTAAAGTGGAGTAGGTTAAGCAGGAAGGCATACGTGGCATAGTATTCGCAAAAGATCAATTAACACGATAGTTAAACATTATTTGAACTGTACACGACTAGTTCCAAACTTTGACTGAATTTAACTATCAATTTAAATAAGGGTAAAATCAAGTGGTTTCAATAAATCTCTAAATCTACCTACTTTTTCAATTTTTTGCTGGCAGTATACTCAAATAGAACTTGTCTACACTTAAGATGAACGTACCATAAGTATCAACCACTCAAGATTGCATTCATGTGAATAAATTAACCCAAAGTGCAAAAATACGTAGTGGCCCTTATTTTGTTTTGACTAGTATATATAAAAATATTAAAAATCTACATTAAAAAAAAATTGTGCATGCTCAACTTACTGCATGAATTTAGTTATATTATTTTTATATTATTTTCACTTATAAAACAATCTTACTACTTTGAACTTGAATAAAGAGTTTGGTACTTTTAACGCAAATAGCGTTACCTACAATATGAAACTAGTTAGGGTGGGTTACATTACAGTTTTAAATAAATAATTTCAAATAAAATAACATAAGCTAGTTATTATCTATACCCCAAATTGACATAATATTACTAGTTGGACAACAAAACTTACCTTCTCATTTTTACTCCTCGCATTTCTGCGGCGACGAAATCACTATTTTCCGATAAATAATCGGCAACCATAAATCCATCTATTACAGATAGGTTATCCGATTGACCTTTTTCGAATCCTTCATCCATTTTAATTAATTATATTAACACTAAACACAAACTAGTAACAAACAAACAAAGTACTGCGCGAGATCTCCTATCACCGTTGGCGACTAGTGAGTTTTGCCAGACCTGTGACGTCACCGCCGGTCGCGGGACTGTTAGCGGCATTTGAAATTTTTGCAAACTTCAAATGCCTGTAAAATCATAACTACTTGGTTGTTTTTAATGAAACAAAAACTAGTGTATTTTTATACGTAAAATCTTTATTGTAATGAACTTTGAAGCATTATTTCATACCTGTTACCATTCCTCATTCGGAGGAAAGTGGGAAGCGGAGAGTCTTAGCGCTCGTCTCCCTCTACCAACTCTGCTACATTTCGGATACATAAAGTCTTTTTTCTTTTTTGTAAGTTTTTAAGAACCAATTCCAGAAGAAATACAATTTATTGCATAATAATTACATTTAATTTCCAGGGTAATATTGTAACATCAACTATATTGGTATACACTATTAAGGTAATCGTTTTGCTGATTTCCTTATACTCGTTGTCTCGTGGCGCACAGACAGCTGAGAACAGCGCTAATGAGTTGCGACGTTGTCTTGGAAAACTTCTCATTTATTCACCAATCGGTAAGAGCCAGGCTTGCTTTCTTCAGCTTCACGCTGTATCCTGAATGCAGCAGACACAGACACAGGCACAAGCGTGTGTTTGTAAGCGCGATAGTTGTAGATTCGATTCCCATTCTTGGGGAAGGATTTATTATTCATTAATATATTCAATTCCTCGCTGTGTTAAATAGGCAAAGCGCAGCGGTAAGTTCTTCTACTAAACACGCAATGCCTCAAAAAATCGACGGAAAGTGGAGAACCTTGTTTCCTAATATTAGTTTTTCTCTGCCTACCCTGCTATTCGGATAACATGGTTTTTTCCAGCATAAATCTGATAAAATATATATTACAATTTTTAGAGGACGGCTCATACAAGGCAATTAAGGACTTTCTACGCTTGGTGACGAACCGTCCAATTAAAACCCAGGCCTTCGGTTCCATCGACGTGGACATGACTCTAGTACCTAAGTTCGTTATGTTCTTCACTTCTTACACTGTTATAGCTTTGCAGTTTAATAATGTTGTTTAGATTTTCATTGTGTGTTTTTTCGTGGATTTTCTTGAAAGTGTGAATTAAATTGAATAAATATGTAAAAATTGAATTGAACTTGTTATTTTTTATTATAGAATCATATTTAGCAGTATGTTTATGTGGGGGGTGCGATCTCACTCGGTTTCAGTTATTTTCATTGCAATGCGGCATTTAACGCTGAATGTCTCGAATTTAGACAGAAAACAGACAACGGAATATCAGGCAAAGTTTTCCCTGCATATCCTGGGCAAAAGCGTGAAGAAGATGCTAAAATAGGATTTCACAATAAACGACCGGCAAAAGGAGAGATAAGTGATATGACACTACATGATTACTGTTTTTCTTTTCAAGAAAAGAAAGAAATATTAATTATCGTGACAGCTAATTTACAGACAAATTGTCTAATAGAAACAAATTCTCGCTTCAATATTTCATTATAATTTTCATAAAAAGTTCATCAAAATTTTTAATCAAGCCTTCATCGCCGTCATAATGAAGGGCTCACAGAAGTAAATTAACTAACCTAACTTATTGAATATTATATTTGTAATTTAATATACAAAAGTACCATACAAACGTGTTTTATAATTATAAGTTAAAATTATATGCTAATGTGTTTAGTTTAAACATATTTTTTTCAAAAAAGGAAATAACAAAGATAAAGTTCCAAAGTTTTTGTTTTAGTGTAATAAATAAATATAAGATATGAATAAAAAAATAAAATATTTTAATAAATGTCGTTATTGATATCAGCCGTTGCATTAGTAAGGAAACAAGCGTGTGACTGTAATCAAATGTTATAGGTTCAGTTCCCACTCGGGAAAATGAAATATTTAATATTCTAACTTCCTCGCTCTAGTGTCAAGGCAAAACGCGGCTTTTAGTTCCGCCATTCTACCGCAATGGCTTAAGAATTCGGCGGAGCGGATTGTCTTAACCCTTAGCTCCCTCGCCATATCCTGCTGCAGGCTGGATAAAGCGTGAACCTCAAAAAAAAAAAGAAAAATAACACTAAAAACACCAAAATAAAATATACCAAAATTATCAACACGTTCCTTTGTCATGCCACTTTATAATAAAAAAAATTGTCTGAACAAAAATGTAAATAGTAAAGGTGGGTGCTGTGATAAAATGAAAAAGAGGGGGAGTGGGAGGGGCTCGTTAGTGCAGGAGCTTCTCAGAGCCCTCTGCCGATTGTCACAAGCTTAATATTTACAAACAAGTTTAAAACAAAAGTTACTTAAAGCTGTCGTAAATAAGACTTAAATTGCAACACTTGGAAACTTCTGAAAGCGCTCTAGGAACAATGGGCGCATAAAATTCTGCAATATAAAGGATTTTCAGAACTGTAACGGACATAATGTCTAATTAGATGATTCTCAGCTTTGAGAATCGAAGAAAACTGTTTGAATTTTAATTGCTTGGATGATATTGTTTGTTCGTTTTAATTTTTGTTTTTGTCGGTATTGCAGATTTGGTATTTTTTTATTTCAATGAAATCTTTGAAAACATTGTAAATTTACAATATATTTTTTTTATATACAAGTAATAGTACTAGAAATCATAGTACTTAACAGAAAATTGAGTAGTAAAACAGATTGGATATATATACATATATATTTTATATAAATATCTATTCCTCTGGTCTTGCTAAGTAACACAAAGCGAATGTAGCTTACCTAGCACTTTCGTATTAGCTAATAGTAGTCTGGTTTAGTTTAGTTCTATAGAACCATTTCCTATAGGAAGCTAGAAAATTCAATAGTAGTTACAAAAAAATAATAGAAATGTATAAAGTTGTAATTTTTTTTTAACCTTCATGTTGTACCCCGCACATAGAAGGATAGGCATAGGGGAAACCTAGTGTTAAGACACTTCCATTACTCATTTTCCGCCGAATTCTGAAGGCATTGCGAGTTGAGCAGCGGAACTCAACGCTGTGCTTTCCCTCGTTACCAGAGCAAGGAAGGAAGGTATATATATTTTATATATAAAAAAAAATACCAATATTAGAAAAAGTTGATACCTATTTAAATCATAGTAAATAAGACAAAATAGTATAAACATTCTACATTATTACTCCAGAAACCTTTCAAAATACACGACTAAACAAACCAAATCTATTCCAAAGACCTAAAACAGCATTAGTAATGAATAAAAGTAACTTGAAAAGACGAAATAAATAATAAAAGATGATCAAATGGCAGCATTCGGTCGTAATTAGGACTTTAATTTGCAGCGCAATTTTGTGTCTTTTGTTCTGGAGAAATGTATTCGAGAGCGTGTTTCTTTAGGCGAATTTAATCTCAGACTAAACGTAGCTATCTGCATGCGATCTGTGGTGAATAGGGAAAGTGAGCAAACATGGTGAATGGAGATATCTTTGCTCAGGTGTCGCGACGTGCACACATGGCGCCTGGAGTTGTAGGGGGGGGGATGTACTAAGAGCTACGAAATGCTTACATGGATCGACTAAGTTAGTGGGATTGTTTTTTTTTTTTAATAAATGTGGTTTAGAATTGTTTTTTTTTTTTGAATTGGATGGAAGTATATTTGCATTATGACAGCTAATGAGGGTTTTAATATAAGTACAAAAATTTTTTTTCGTTTCGTACTTTAACACAAAAAAATGATGACGTAATTTATCACATTTTTTTTCTCTGTCTTTATGAAAAAAAGTAAGAAATATTATTCTTTCACTCTCTCCATACAAAAAATAATCGACCCGAGCCCGACGTCATATCATTTGTTTATCCAGACTAGCATTCCGTCATATTTGACTCTCTTCAATTGGGCTACCCAACTGACCATATACTGATTAAGGAAAACTGTATGATATCAATATATATTTTTTCAGCTATACGTTGTATCTCGCATGTAGCAAGGCAGAGGGAGATTAGTAACTTAGTTAAGACATTCCACTCCCCACTTTCCACCGAGTTCTGGAGGCATTGTGCGTTGAGCGTAATTCAACACCGCGTTTTCCCTCTCCACCAGAGCTGAGAAATGAAAATATCAAATATCCTTAATTAGAAATCGAAGCAACAATTTAAATAAAAATAAAATAACAAGCATGTCTATAATTTTTAACTCCGCGAACACTGTACTCGTATTACACATACACTCTCGGACCGATGAAAGAGCTCTCTGGGGGCAAACGTCGGACCTTTTAATGGTAACTGTTCAGCTCTTGTGTCAGAATGAAAAATAAGGATGGCAGTTTTGCAGCCGGAATAAAGGTAACAGATGACAATGTACTATGAAACTACAGGAAACACTTTATTCCTCCCCCAGGGTAACCTGGATAGAACTCGATTTGAAGTATATGATACTTCTTTACTTTGGTTTATTGTTTGTAGTTCTATTGTGAAAGTTTTGTTTTTTGGCAATAATGTTTAAGTTTATTTTTTAAGGTAATTCAAGTTTAAAAACAAAATGTTACTTACCACTTTTATTAAAATCTAGATTGAAAGGAATCTTATTAGAGAAACCAAATTGACTGCGATGCATCAAACAAATGTTTATGGATTTTTCTTCAGCTTTTCGCCTTATTTAGCACATTGCAGAGAGGACATAGTGTCAAGACTTCTGTGTTTTTCACTTTTGACCTGAATTCGTAACTTTCAATGCTGCGGAGTGTTTCAACACTAGGTCCCTCTGCTTACCCTTCTGGGTAAGGAATACAGCGTGAAGTTGATTTTTTATTTTACATATCATATACATACCAAAATGATAACCTCCTTTTTTAGAAAATTGTTCTTACAATAACATAAAATATATAAAGAACATTTTAATTATAACCCAAAAAAATATTTCTCCATTGACATATCCAAAAAAAAAAAAATAACCAAATTCGACAATGTTTCAGCGTGTTAACCCGTCAGCCAGAATTAGGTTACCCGGCGATGTGAACGAGTTATGCAAATCGAATCATCCGTTTTCCAACGTCCAGTTAATACAGTTCTTTCCACTGTCTGTACGTGGCTGAAATTGTGCTGTTTTGCATTTTGATGAAATATTTCGCTTCGCTTCTTTCGCCAATACTGTTGCGTTTCTAAAGTTAAATTGCATATTTTGCTCTACTACTCGAAATTGCCATTTAAATGTACAGGAAAGTAAGTTAACTATTTCGTTCGTCGTGTCGTTCAAAAGAACGCTAGTATTCGTTAACGTGATAAACTATTTACTAGTTTGTTGGAATGTTGAAATATTTTATTTCTATAGGTGTAAATAGTAAAAATAAAATATATTTAGAGGCCGTCATAGCGCAGCGACACAATGGTGTGACTGTATTGCGAAGGTTGTGGGTTCAACCACTCGAAGAAGTGAAATATTTATTTATGTTTATATTTCCATTTCTTCGCTCTGGTGTCGCGGCGTTAAGTTCTGCACACGCAATGCCAGTCCAGAATTCGACAGAAACTGTTGAACGGAGTGTCTTAACACTAGGTTCCTACCTACCCTGCTATGTACGGCATAGAGCGTGAAGCCGATTTATTTTATTTTTATTTGCAATTTACTTATGAAATAGCGGGGACGCGGCCCACCAAAGCTATAAACTGGGCGTCATAAAGCCTCGCTGGCTGCGAACGCCGTTACTCTACAGATGTTATCAGAACATAAAACACCAAAATTAAAACCTATAAAATATCGAGAGCATGATTTGCCCCAAGTTAATGTGGACGACAAATTGTGAGAGAACTCTCTTATTGCGCCCATAATGTTTAGACTTTACTTACCTGTAATGAGATTCCTTTATGTTTAGTATTATGACTTAACTCGGCACTAAAAGTAATTGTGGGTATTTAATGTCGTTTTTATAGCTGTTTGTGGTGTGAGGAAGTATGGAGCTAATTATTAAAATGGCGGAAATTAGCTTTTACTTGATACTTCCTGTATATATTGGCCCATCAAAAACATGAATGTGAAATAAGAGCCAAGTTAAACGTTAACTTCTCGATTTAACTGACAAAAGGATGGAATATGGGAAGAAGGGTGGGAGAAAGATTCAAGCTCTAAATGCCACTTGACAGTTTTTTACGTCTCCCTTTTAATATACTTGCAAGTTAACTACTACAAGTACTTCCAGCCTGTACTGGCCTATCAGGTTTGTATTCGGTTTAGTGCCTGGTTGTTGGACCCGACTGGTTGTGGCAGCGTTGAGTTCTGCCACATAACACGAAATGCCTCCGGAATTCAGTAGAAAGTGGGGAACGGAGTGTCTTAACACTGGGTTCCCTCTGTCTACCTATCTTATCATATAGCTGATTTATTTTATTTGATTATTTCTACACACATTAACATATTTTCATTAAATAGACTCTTGACTGATTACATTACGAAGTCAGTGGGTTGATAAATAAGCTTCCAAAAGGATATTAAAACTATAGTTAATGCCTTACTAAATACATATCGTAAATTATAATATGCGTTAACTTATTCAAGATGTTTTTGAAGCCGTCTCAGTACAGGATCACAAGTGTGTGAATGTGGACCTTAATATATGGTTTGAATTTCAACTCGATATCTCCAAGCGTTCCTAAGATAAAGGCTCTTGACAGACAGACAGACAGACAGAGTGATCTTATAAAGGTTCCTTTTTTATTAAAAGGTACGGAGACCTAAAGCAGAAAATACAGTCGATTTAATAGCCTCCTTTCTTCAGAACTCGGTTAAAAATAACTAGGAATACTGTATATTAGTGCAACGTTAATACATTTAGTTGGTTCTAGTCCATTGCCCACGTACACCTTTGGAACACGTTTCATTATAGAGTAAGGTTTTATCAGTTTTAAAGTTATCTCTGATTCACATTCTCACGGAATGCATCGGTCCATGTGCAGAGTTAATACCGGGCGTCACGTCTGCTGGCGCGTGTTTGATTCTAGTTGAGCTTATTTACACTTTATATTTGTATTTTAAGTGTAGGATTGTCCTAGTAATGTATTTATTTGAATGTATAATATGAATAGAAAGTAAAGAAAAATGTGAATAGATATTATACGGATTTCTTTTGTTATTTAAAAGCGATGGGAGGTAGGTAAAATAAGCCTTGGTAGTTAGTGTTAAAACACTCCGTTCCCATTAAGACGCTTCCGTTCTACTCTTTTCATAAAATTTATCAAAGAAATAGAAATATTTAATTTCCTCATGTGAGATCGATCCCACAACCCGTCAAGCTTACAGTCGCACGCTAGTGCCGCTGTAAGCGTGACGGGGACAAATTTAATTTTATTGAAATATTTATAACATAATTATTATTTCTTTACTTTTTATGTTTGTCTGGTGTAACACACTATTTATAAAAATACTTATATAAAATAAGTTATATACACTTTTATTCCATTATATAGGTAAATCTATATCTATATATATAAAATCGAAAGGTCACTCACTCATCACGAAATCTCAGAAACTACAAGTGCTAGGAATCTCAAATTTTGCATAGGAGTTACTTATAGGACGTAGGTGCTCGCTAAGACGGGAATTTGCAATATTCGACTTCTAAGGGGTTGTTTTTGGGGTCGAAAGTTTGTATGAAACTTCGTTACTACAAATGCTAGGAGTCTCAAATTTTGCATGGACGTCACTAGGACGTAGTCATGGAGACAGAAATTAATAATAACATAGTTCACGCGGGTGTAACCGCGAGCGGGCCGCTAGTATTCTCATATAATCGAAGCTAGTGGTTCCAATACTGTAAGTACTTATCGCAGAGAGCATGTACAGACCGATATCGAATTAATCTGCGAACGTTCAAGTTGAAGTCGATTCAATACATTCGTAGAATCGATATTATGTAATCGCTACACAAGCTCGAATCGGAATTGCTGAGCGCATTTTATTCGATTGTATGTTAAATTGAAACAATTTATGATTAAATGAAATTAATCAGCTTCACGCTGTATCCCGTAAACAGCAGGGTAGGCAGAGGGAACCATTAAGACACTCCGTTCCCCACTTTCTGTCGAATTCTGGACACATTGCGGGTTGAATGGCAAAACTCAACGCCGCGATTTCCACATTAATGATTGATGTGGAAAAAGTGACTATTTATATTGTATTCATTGTAAAAATAATTTATTTATTTATTCATTCTTGTAATTATAAAAATAACTCAATTACACCTTAAATTTATGACATCTTTCTATTTTTAGGGTTCCGTACCTCAAAAAAAACATGGAACCCTTATAAGATCACTTTTTGTCCATCTGTCGGTCTGTCTAGACTGAGAATAAAAAATACTTAAAATATATCATATATACTTACTATCAACAATTTTCATACTCGTATTAATAATTATTTCAATTGAATGCCTTTGTAAATTAATACATGTACCGAGAATTCAGTTGTATCAACATCGACTGATAACAATTAATCTACGTATTACAGAGGACATTAATAGAATCGACAGTGTTTAACCGCTGCTGTTCTGTATTAAACGAATTCCATTTGCCATCTAATTTCATCAGCGTGATTGGTTATGGGTTCAATTCCCACTTGAAGAAATGAAATGTTTAATGTGTTTATTTTTTTGGTGTTGTGACAAAGCCGGGCGTTGAGTTTCGCCAGTCATCACGGAATGTGTTCAGAATTTGGCGGAAAATGGAGAACGGAGTGTCTCAACACAAGGCTATCCATCTATCAGACTTATTGCTATATATGGGATACAAAGTGAAGCAGAGTAGGCATTATTATTATGTAATATTATATTTTTGTAAACAAAATCTCAGATCTTTCCCAAATGATTTTCTCCGCATCCGGAAAGTTTGGTAATATGTTGATCCATGAATCTAAGCTTAGGGTAATTATAGCAACCTGAAATGTATTAAAAAGTTTAATTTGATACTTGAATGAATAAATAAAATTTATACCACATTATTTGAAAAGGAGGACAACGTAGTGCAGTGATATAATTGAAAGTTAACCCATTTAGACCCATAGCCAAACTAGCAGTAAATCAAAGGTTT